>UZAE01000577.1:0-21064 GCA_900617975.1 Rodentolepis nana | reverse complement strand
GGCAAAAAAGTCTATAAATCGGCAGTTGACTTCTGACTTCCAACTACTAAGACCCGACTGTTTGTCATTTCGGCCCCTTCATAGTACTCATCGTATTCTTTCTCTTCATTTGTGACTGTCTGTCTCTTTTACGTGTGTGAATCATTATTCTGTCCCCCCTCTCGACTTTTTGTCACTTTGATGTTCCTCCTCCTCTCTATGAAGCCCGAAGTCAGATAAAGGGCTAATGACAACCATCAAAACGCCTGCTATTTTGAGATAAATAAATAAATCTTTAGTGAGCGTTACCTAACCCTTTAATTTTTTGCCGATAAATTTAAACTTGCATTTTTTTAATTTTTTCGTCCGTATAAGCCCTCGTCCTCCATAACTGTATGGCTTTAAACTACAATACTCTTTAATTAAGGAAAAGTGCACAATAATCGCCGAAAAATCAACAGAGTTCCGGGAAAAATGGTTTTAGTCATTAGATAATAAGTGGGGTGAAATTCGATGTTTCTGCGATGGTTCTGTGAGTTATTTAATAAGTAAGATATAGACATGTTGATTGATAAGTCAGAAAAGTCACCAGAGGTGCGCGAACACAGTGAAGGCCTTGGAAGCCATTTCGGTTGAGTCTCTACCTCTTTTTTGAAAAAAATTAACTTCACAAAACAAAATTGCCTTTTTGTAGGGCCTAGCAAATACGATAGCTGCTTCTACAAAAAAGGCTAGATGTGCACTAGATACTACTAAGCAGACGTTGTGTCATACACGCAACGGAAGAGAGAGAGAAAAGGCAAAACTGCACGCAATTCAAATAAGAAACTACCTGTGTAGTCAGCTCTTTTTCCCAAAACATAGAGATGTTATTCGGTGTCTTGTCGCACAGACTTTGGACTTCCAAAGATTTGTTAATCGAGTGTTAGTGTCCACAGATACTTAAAAAGTAATCTGAACTATACGAACACGTTAGAACACTTTGGAAAGAATATGAACTATATTTGGATATACGTATATATACGCATCGATAGGAAAACGTTAGTGTGCAATTAGAAGCCATATACAATAGCTTACCAGGAAAGAAGCCTGTAAGTTTTATCACGGATGGTCTTGATCGACGATTTTCACCAAGTACATGATGAGTTTCTAAAAAAATCCAAAATATTTTTTTCAAGAAAACCGATAAATTGCACAGATATAACGTAGCAGTTTCAGTTCCAACCGATTCTTCATCATTTAAAGAAATAATAACAGTATTAATAAGGAGGCTTAATGAAATTTGAGCGATTTGGAATAAATGGACAGCGAATGTTCAGGGAGTAGCAAAACCGCGAATGAGAACGGAAACTTCTTCGCCGACGAATTTCGAAGGAAGATGACGTACAATGATTCCTCCATTCCTTACTTCCATCATATATGGAAGTGGCTTAAAGAGCTTACTGACAAAATTTTTAATGTTCATACTCTTAGGGCTAGCAAAGTGCCATGAAACCGAAGCAAATTATAGCCAACATTTTTATAAATCTGAGGCATAAATGAGTAGAATAATGAAGAGAAAAAAAACTTTTAATTAAGCGGATTTTCTCTGATGAAAAATAAAATTCCATGTGAAATTGAGACCTTTCAAAATAGTCTTGAGAAATAACCACTGTCTTTAAGCCTAGAACAAATTCAGGCTTTCTTGCATCAAAAAAAACCATAACTTCCTAAGCCTGAAACAAGTAAGCGCATGAAGTTTGAAGACAACAAAAAGATAGGTGAAAGCATAAAAGTAAATAGTTGAAAAGAACAACAAAAGTGCCCATCTAAATTTGCATTAATCAATGTCATCATTAATGGATCGAAATGGTTTAATTAGGCAGTTGAGTGGTGGACAAAGCACTGCCATTGCTGTTTAATCGCAATAGATCTACTTCGCGGTGACTTTAATGAGTGCCATTAATAACCATCAGCATGCCGAAAACAGCACCTCTTAATAATCTCCCCCAAAACCACTCCAACAAACCAATAACACATTTATATTTGAGCAACACAATTAAAAGCAGTTGTTGCTGGAAGGCTCAAATGGTTTTAAAGGAGTTGGTGTTACGAATATATCCTGGATGTTTGCATATAACTATAAAGCAAAGGCGAGTTATTATACCATAAACCGTTATCTTAGTCAAACCATCTCTTAGAAATTATGGAGTACGTGGTGTCCTCGTGAATCTAATTGTACTTAAATATGCTTACGATAATAAATCATTGTTTTATTAAGCACAATCATTTTGGTCATTACAGTCGATATCAATGGCTTATAGTAATTTTAGTATACCAAAGCAAAGTGGGAAAAAAGATAAATTTAATAATAGTGGACAGAGTTACAGTCTTCGGCGCCAATTTTAGAGTTATTACCTCTATTCTGGAATAGACTACAGTAATTCACCCGTATTCAATCACTGTAGCACATCACCCAAGATATCAGGAGGAAATTTTCAGCAAACTATTGAACTTTTAGCTACGATTCACATTAGTTGAACAAATATCGCCTCACCTAAAGATAGGAAGAATTCCGTAATACCTATATAAACGCCAAAAGTTACGTGCAAACGAGAATTATCTTTTTTTCTTCTTCTTTCCATTATATTTGGGTATTATCAGATTGGTAACTACGGAGCAACTCTTCTCGCGCCCCCAGTGAACCCAACTTTAATTCTTGCGGAGCAGAGATTGACCATTGCCATCAGATTGAGAATTCATCTCACTTATGATCATTAAAAAATTGAATACACCCTAATTGGTCGGGCCCATGTTGGCCTTATTCTTATGTAAAAAATGGAAATCAAAATTTTTGGAGTCAAAATCTTCGTAGACTAACTTTCAGCAATGATCCAACAGATCAAAATCTGATGCACGTAAAGTGAGCTAACTTTATAATTGACCTATGGAATTTCATGTTTGATTCTAGAACATCAATCAATGCCAATGAGTTAAATTTAGAAGATTTTAGTCAAAATTAAAATTATTTCAGCAGACTCATCAATCTAAAAAGCGATGCAATTAGAAGGAAACGACGCAAATGAAAAAATATATAAACGAATACCACTTCAAAATCCACAAATGACCAATTGATAAATATTCCACCAACCTCCAGGTGGAGAAGACGCATGACCTGAATCATGATCCTCGGCATATTTGAAGACCACTTTTGGAAGTGGTTTTGATTCAACAGCTTTGTTCTCCTTGTCCCTCTCTTCAGCATGAAAGCACTTTGGGGAACTAGTAAGAGACGGCAACATTCCAACTCCAGAGGCAGCAAAAACAGCTCGATTAAATTGCTGCTGGAAGACATCTCCACGTTTGTTCATATTATTGAGGTCGGTTACTACAATTTAGCGGTTAATAAATGAAGATATATTGTTGCGGTCAATTTGCGAAAATTGGAGTTAGTGTGAAAAAAATTAATGGTTGCGTGTTAAGTCCCTCTAAAAGTAACCAGATGGACTGAGATGAGTTATGAAAGAAAAATTTGGAAATTCCACTTGCAAATTTAGCTAAGTAACTAAGGTAACTAAGATATGGCTAATATTTAAGTCACAATACTTATTAATGTGTGAGTAGGCGTCCAATCATTATATAGCTACCAATTCATATTTTGTCAAAGAGAAAAATAAGAAAATGCACAATTGAACCTTGGCGTTTTTATGACATTTTGTTAAATTTTTTCTTCCATTTTTTATTAAAAATAACTTCTAATTGTAGAATTATTTTTCTCCAACTCATAGAGGCTCTCATCAGAGGCTCTGTGACAACTGAATATCATTAAGTAGATGACTATAGAACTGTAGCTTTATTAAGAATATTTGAGTAATTTTAGATGGGATTATAAGTTTAAATCCAATATAGCTGGTTCGAAAACAAAGCAAATTCACATTTACAAGTTTTCATTCAAATACACCAAAATGCAGAATGTTTCACTTTGAGTTCTGAAAATTAGGCACTAATAAGATTATAATCATTTGAAATATTAAGCTTTCCTTTTCTGCACTTTTGGTCATGGAAAGAATAGATCCAACAAGAGAAAAATTGCATACTGCCACTAATTTGAATAAATACGACATGTTCTCTTTTGCTCTAAGCAATATTGGAAATATTTTAGCAAATCTGGCACATTGGGTACTTCAATTCAGCCCACTATTAAAGAAACCGAAACATTTTGATGTTGTTCAAAAAAGTTAAACAACGGCGAACCGCGACGTTTAAAGTGATTAGATGTTGAAAGTCATTCAACGATTTCTACTGAATATGTATCAGTAACAAGTCTGGTATCAGAATAAGCAACAACCTGAATCGATGTCTGGGTTATTTTTGCCAGAAATTTGTGCACCGATTGAGAGGATCCCAAAACGATCAATGAAGAAGCCCCATGTGAATATTTGCCGGTTGGGTAGAGCAACGCTCAACTGTTGCATTCGTTGCAAAATTAGAGTTCTATCAGCGGCTATGGTATCGAAGTGGTATTCCATACATTGGATACAGCACTTAAATTTAACGAAAAATGGTGTTATACTCTGAACAATGGGTTTCAAAAAAGCATAATTTAACCCTCACGCTTAATGCGTTATCATCCAGCCCATTTAAATGATACGAGCTTCTTTGAGCAACAACAGAACTGTAGTCATCTAGTGAACCAATTAGTCGAGAGGTCAAGTGAGCAATCGCATTTAGTACAAAAGGATGAAGGGGACCCATAGCACCACCAACTCCACCTCTCCCATCACCACATTCCCAAAGAAGATGACCTCCATAGTTTCCAGAAGCACTCAACACTGCAGCCGCATTTGCATTCTGGCCACGAAAAGCGCCAACACGTCTGCCGGCTCGTGCTGCCAACCCTCCAACGCCACTCTGACCACCACCCCCACTACTGACTGTTGAAGCAGTCGCTGGGCGTCCAATTGATAATCCCTTCGAAGCAGGGCCATTGTAGAATCCAGACACTACTGCAACATCTAGCTGGCGAAGGAGGCAATAGATCTTTTCCATTGCATCAAAGCGAACTTTCCAATCAACGTGGCTGCATTCATGATCCACCAGACGCCAGAAGACTAGAGCCATCCCCGGAACAGTAATGGCCTGAATGAGAAGAGGCACTACCCAGCTGGAGAGATGAGTATAGTCGGCTGTCAAAAGATTCCATAATCTAAAAACAACACAATTGGTTAATTTAGAAAAATATTTAATATGAGGCACTATTCTCATTACAATTATCTTGCAATAGTTAAGTAAAAAGAAATTTTTATATTTAATTTAAATCCATTAAAAAGTCTAATGAATAAGCGACCACCTAATGTAGAAAAGATAAAATTTTATGATGAGAGAGAGATAATAAATCATCTATCGGAAATCAATACTTCCATTTACCCAATAGGTATGCGCATAAATTAATAAAATAGTTTCAATATGGGCTTTTGTTGCATGGTAACGTTAAATGAAATTAAAATATTTGTTTAAACAATCGTTAGCGTTAATTAGCACGAATGTCATCTAGTTAAAATTAATGAAATCGATTTTTCATCTGTTTGGAGAGCTTTTTGTACCGCAAAATGCACATTAAACTAATCTTGTAAGTAAAGCCTTTTGTGAACTTAAATTTGCATTCAAAGCAGAGTTTCTGCAAGAAATCAGAGATTTATTTTGGATTGGACTTATTGAGATAAAAAAGTCAAATATCTCAGAAGATGAGTGCCTAATAAGAAGCAGAAGGTGGTATATGGCTAAATGCTGGCTGAATATGCAAGGATAGATTTATTCCAAGCTTTAGATACTTGGCTGGAACAATCTGTCAGGTTCACAACTAAAAAGCTCGTTGAAAATTTGATTAATTTGCTTTAAATGAATAAAAGGATGCCAATAAACAAGACTCAAGACGAAAGGCAATTTCAGAAGATGGTCATCCAACTACCCTATCAATAGATGGAAGCAAACCAATCCTAACAGCTGGACAAATATTCCGGAGAGGAAATGTCATCAGTTCACCTTAACCTAATTATAGACAGTGAGTAAATATATCAAAGCAGGAAAACTAGACATCCTGCATTACAACAGTTCACGAAAACATCTCGTCGATAAGTTTTGAGAACTCACGTAGGAATAAGACAATATTCAACCAAATAAAGTACAAATGAGGCTTGAATTGCCAGCGAAGCCACAGTGTTTGTACTAGCAGAACCTGCTGTTCCTCCCGACGGTCCAGCGTGTCCACCAGGTCGAGGAATTCGAGGCGCCAATGCAGCAGATTGTCCGGTAGTCGACGCATTCACTGCGGCTGCCATTTCTGCAGCACGTGCCGCCGCATTGAGAATATTTTGAAGGGCATTTCCCACTCGTACTAGGCAATTTAGACACTCTAAGAGATGACGAAGAATCACAGGATCACGTGGTGTGCGACCTTCATACGAAGATTCATTGTCCTTATTCGTCGCCTCCTTCGAATTAGTGGGCATTGAATTTGAGTGTGGATGAAGGACATAAGAGACGCCTGCACAACCGGGCTTTCCCATAAGACATCGAAGAAGTTGGTAGATGAATCGAAGTGTTGGTGGAAAGCTGAGGAGATCGGCTTCGGAAGGTTCAGTAGAGTTGGGGTCTATGACTACTTTTGACTGAGATTTTTCATCTAATCGACGGTTCGTGTCGTTCGCAGCCAAACCAGTGCACCACTTAGGATAATCTGAAAGAATTATGATTATACACTAATTATTCGCCTTATTTTTCTTACAATGTATTTTGCACCTGAGCATATAACTTCGAGTGAGCTTAGTGACCACATATTCTTAAATTATCTACACATAAAGCTCCCGAAAAAAGTACAAGTTAGACAATACATTTTTTCGCACCCTTTTCTTCACTAATCCACCCAACACTTAAAAAGTGACCCCATAGAGATTAGCGACGTGTGTTAATAAGACAAATCTCCTTCGTAGGAAACACTTTCCTATCCCTTTTTTCTTACTTTAACCAATTTCAAAATCAATCCAAGTTATTCTAATTTGACATCCCTCACTACTACCAAGGCCAATGCAAAGGTTGGTGAGTATTTTTTTCAGATACCGGTGGTTTCTTCAAGGCTTTGAAGGCGCGCAAATTAGCGTTTACCTTTAGATAGTACAGAAAATCTTCTTGTTTACCGCTCTTAATTAGAGCGATTTTTAACATTATGCCTTCAATTATTAAAATATTTACGAATTAGTAATATAAAAAAACAACATTTTCAGCTTTTCTCTCGTTTCACCACTTTCAGAATGATAGGGTAATAATGATCTAGTAGATTTTGAAAGAGGTAATTGGAGAACCAAAGGTCTATAATAAACGTTGACAGTGTACTGGTCACTACATCCAGCTCCTACGCCAGAGATAATGGGTTCGAGTGGCCAGAGAGAGAGGAGTGATTATCTATACTGATTAAGACTAGTTGGTATGGCGATTAGCAGTAGTCAAGCCTCTCATCAGGAAGGCCTGCCGATGTCCCTCAGTATCTAAGATGGGCATCAAAAAAATCTTGTGAGACAAACTTGATTATTAACAATTAATATGTAAGTAAGAAAGGTTTGGTAATACCCTAAAACACGTCTATGTTCAAATAGCCTCGACGTTAATAGCCAATGAAAATAGTTCACATTAACCTCCTGTAGCAAAGCGTCAATCTGAGGTCATGTAGACGAAATATTGGAAGGTCGAAAGGGAAAAGCCATCAATCTAGTATATGCACGTAAGCATAAATCAAAATTTATTTCATTTTGTTCTTATCCATAATCTGGCACAAAATTAATTAACTTGTTAAAATAAAGCAGAGAGAAAATTAGAAATTGTTCTGTTTATCTTTTTTTCCTGAGACTAGACACCATAAGTCCCAACTAAAAGAAATTGTGCGCCTTTCACAGAAGGCATAAGCAATTAAAAAATGATTCAAATTAAATAGCCTAATTATATAGGAAGGGATCAGAATACCACTCACCAGGTTTTGTCAGAAAAGAACTTATAGCTGAGACAGAAAGTTCCAATCTTGGCAGAGCCGGTGGTGAAGCCGGAGCTAGATGATAACATAGTAGACTAGCCAGCTCAAACCACCAGCAAACATCCTGACAATAAGCACAAAAGTCCTCTTCTCCTATGACAACCGGCATAACAGCAGCCATCGCCGCTGCACCTGATTGAGTTGCGGAGAGGAGAGCAGCTAGATTACTACTTGATAAACTGTTTCCATTGGTTCCAATTGATCCCCTATTTGAAGGCCCATTAGGGCCATTTTGTTGACTGTTAATAGGCGAGGGAGCTGTACAGTGGCCCAAACAGACAACTTCACCACCACCACTACTAATGGTTTTTGTACTCGGTCCCGAATTCGGACGACATAGGTGGTGCTTGAAACGTCTGGTATCCGCGTCTAAATGGTTTCGAAGAGCCGTTGGCATCCAGGTGAGATTCAGCATATCACTCAGGAGGGAGAGAACCAACTGAGGCGTCTCTTGAGTGAACCCACCATGCCCAAAAGGATCACTAATCTTGAGCTAATGACCATAAAAATTCATCAATACGGATGTATGAGAGATGACTAATGCGTAGTTCTACTATAGCATACCTGTTTCAAGACTAAATTCAGCATCTGCCCAAGACATTTGGTAGATCGATAAACCACAGTCTCCTTATTTTCCCAAGTTGCGGCTGCAGAACGTATTTTCTGGGAGCGATTTTTAAGCACTGAGGACCGGCGTGATTGTCTCTTAACATTTGCCTTTCGGGTATTTTTCAAAAGACTGCCAGAAGAAAGCCGTTTAGTTAATATGTTTCGCTTGACGCCTTCTGAAAGAGCTGATAATTCGTCCCGGACATCTCGACTTGTCTCCCGCATTCCACGTTTCTCACCGAGGAAGAAGCGAATGGAGTCGCGTGGTAGCCCAGTAGATGTGGAAGATTTCCTTCTACTTTTCTCCGTGGTAATACCTGCGGTAGATTTTGAGCCGGGTAATAAGAGCTCACTAGATTCGTCAGCATCCGCAGCACTCGTTCTAATAGCTTCAAAATCATCGGAATCATTGCCGACTTCCTGAGGCATACCGCGGTTGAGGGTACCATTGTCAGAGGTATCTGCAAAATAGGAAGTCATAAGTTGAAAATGCTTACTGAATAACTGACCGTCTGAACTGATTAAAACCAGTTAACCGAATTCTTAATCAGCGATATCGAGAGATTTCTTCATTTGATATGGCAATGCCTTTATGGGTTAGTGGGTGTCAAAATCCGATAAATTACTTACCTTAAATAAGATTAATAGGAATTGAGCATGTTCACCGTATAGATTTAAGGACCGTCAGATGATCCGTAATCAGCGATGAGCAAATAAAATGACGTATCTTTTGAACAGAATGCCTATAATCTGTCCCGCAAGAATCAATAAGTAGAATTTCATTTTACTTTTATCTGTTAAATTCGATACACTTTAAGTGACAAAGAAAATACCCCATAAGAAAAAAGACTACCCAAAACATACATACATTGGTAATACCAATGCAAAAGTTGCTTCGAAAACCATTAGTCAAAGAGTTTTAGGTGAAAGACACCACTATGTAAAGTTAAACTCTCAAGTAGCGCCTATGGTGAGCATATTCAGCTGATGATTTTGTCAAGGAATAAAGATTCCACATATCACCTAGGTGATGAAAACAAGATTTTTCGAACTTCTTCATACACACACACTAACGTCTATATCCACATTCTTGCAAGGGTATGCATTTAAAAAACAATTGGTACAGTAGCTAAATACTGAGTTCTGTCGGCTATCTATCGCACCCTATAATTGACACCTCGTAGCAAGAAATAATCGACCTGATCATCATTTCTGTTTCTAAGGTGGGGGGGGGGGGGGGGGGAATGAGAAGAAAAATACTAACATTAGAGAAAATATGATAGAAGGAGGTAAAGTTTACCCTCAGTAAGTGTTAGCATAGTAAATACAGGAGTAGGACCCCATATGTTGAAATGGGCACGTAAACACCTATTTTATAGAAAAATCCAGATTGCTCAAACTACACTTCTATCTCATAGACCAATCCATCATCAAAAATTAACGCGGGGAAAGATTAACAAATATTTCTTATCTACCTTCATCAATATCTTCCTCTTCAATTTCTTCAACATCCTCCTCATCCATTTCATCAAGAGAATTTCCGTTATCGCTGTCAATGCCATCATCATCACCCTCCTCATCAGAAGCATAACTTCCATCATCATCAGAGAGACCAAAATTCTCCAAATCACATTCATCGAGGAACCATCCAGAGGAGGATCGATTGGTCGTGGATGCAGGCAGAGCCTTATGTTCCTCCATACGTACCGTATCTGTGAGTACTCCGGCTTTTAGGAAGGCGGCTACACCACTACGAAACATAGTAAAGAGCTCTTTCATTGGAATCGCAACTTCGACGGTTGTCAGAATCTGAGACAAAGAAAGGAAACTCTTTAATAACCCACTATTTGCCTTGACCATTACTGATCTCCAAAGCGATGATCACTTGAGAAAGTAAGTTACAGAGTTATCACAGTAATACAACTATCATCAATAATCTGGAAAATTACCTCCAACCAGGAAAGAACTTGATCCTGAACGGGAGCAGTAGCATCAACAAACCGCTCACTGGCGAAATGATAAACTTTGGCAGGCAGGAACGGGAAAGGCCCAGCCGTGGCGTCAAATACTTTCCTAAAAATAGAATAAGTAGTTAGTTTTCAAGGCTATTTTTAATTCCCATGAAAAAAAAACATTTATATACTTGAGTAGTATTTCCAGTTCACGATAGTCGTCTGGTTTGACTTCAGTGCGGATTGATTCCAACCAGTAGGGAATGATATAATCCCAAGTCTAAGACAAGATAAAAGGGGAAGAACACACTGTATTTAAAAGAGAGAACACATCTATTTTAGAAACAAAATTTGCTTACCTCAAAAGTCATCACATCGTAAGGAATGAGACTGCTGACTCGACTTAGACCTTGTTTAACTATCGAGGTTTTTCCACATATTGTGTCCCTGTTAATTCAAATAGATATATATATATATATATATGTGTGTGTGTGTGTGTGTGTACGTATGTATATAAATTGAACGCACCTAAATACTGGAAATATTTCAGCTTTAAACACAGGCAAAAAAATGGAAAACAAACTGAAAGCGATTATGCAAGGTCTAATGTTATAGAGAAAGGACTTTTATGTTTGTTAATAAAGTCGAATGAGCAAAGTTAATGTTTTGTCCAAAGCAAAAATGAGATGTGCGATCACTGTATTCAAAGGTATTAGGTTAATTTCTTTCTCAATAACGTATTTTCATTATTGCATTAGTTCTGGCATTAAAGAATTAGGCAAACTCTCACCCAACTACCAACGTTGAACACTTCCACTTACCAACAACTACCAACGCGCGCAACCTCAACAGGATGAGGCAAAAGAACCGCGAGGACAACTTCTGGATGAGTGTGTTGAACCTCCTGGATCCATTTCAGCATATACTAGAGACACAACATTATTAGATTACAAAAACGTGTTTTTTAAACCGTGGCATCTTGAGTACTTTGTTGAAAGCTGTGTATTACACTAAATATTAAACAAACCGACTTCTACTTATGGAAATAAAGCTCACCTCACTCTTCAGACGTTCGATCAGTTCACCTAGTTCATCTAAAAGGTAGGAAAATATAAGCCAATAGGATTTGTCTCCATGACCTTGCGGTGCTGTCAGCATGCGCGAATGTTGTTCTCTGGGCAAATAAATGGACGTTTTAAGCGGAATTTTGCTCGCGCATTTTTATACAATGTGTGTGGATTTGAGTGAATGCGCGTAAGGGATTAACAAAAAAATAACTCCTTTTTTCCAAGTTAACACTCTCCAATTACCAGAAAATGTTTAATTTGGAGCAGCTGAAAAATTTCGACAAAAGCGCGATGACTAGAGATATATATGAACGAAATTGAAAGCGACTTAAGCGAGGGTACATTTAAGCGACTAAGCAACATTCAACGATTTTTACTGACAAGGGTGGTGTGGAATAGCAATTTACTGTGAGATTTTGGAGGTGGATAGGCCTGGTAGTAAATTGTAGCTAATAGATCAATGAAAGTAGCATTTGAAATAGAAAAGCAGACTTGAAACGTATATGTAATTGTGTAAACTTCGAATTACTTACCTTCATTGGTGTATGCAGTATCCAAAAACCAATTGAATATACCAGCAGTAATTCGGGTTAAAATGTCCTGTTTGAATTCCGAAAGAATAGACTATTAAGTATCAAATTTGATGGGAATATTGGCGGGAAATTTGCCTAAAACATACCAAATTAGTCTTCTCACCGGGTCTGCATTTTTCGCCTGCCAACATAGCACCATAGACAGCGAGGATTTTGTGGTCTTCGTCATCGTAACGACCTTCCAAAGTGAGTTCCGGTTCACCATTAGGTCCCACAATGAATCTTCCAGATATTTGAAAAGTCGACTTATTCTGTAGCGTTCCTTCTTTCTAGAAACATTAATTCATCCATCTCACTCGGCAGTCAGATTAGATAACTGTCAACAGTCTAAACTGAGGAATTGCTCCAACTATCTAGCTTATTCTACTCCTGTCTTCAGAAAATAGGTAGAAAGAATGGTGGGAGTGGCCGAATTTCATAGCCAATCCAATTTTTTTATTAACTAATCAAGAACACTTTCCCACGCCCTTGAATTTCCCTTTTACTTGAGTGTGATTTACTTCGTTCTCTTAACAAATAGTTCCCAATTTATGACAAAGTACATTGTGGAAATTCCCGACGGGGTTAATGATCATCGTATCCATTCAGAGATTACCGATTTGGTGAGTACAATGTACACAAACAAGAGTTAGGTCAACAAAGAGGTGGTGGAAGCGACTTTCTCACCTAAAAGGAAACCAGATTTTCTAAAGCGGGCTTAGAAGATGCTGGAGGAACTGTTCTTTATCACATTTTGGTATCAATATTATTAATTTTATAACGGGACTCAATGTAAACCATGAGATGTTGTCTTTAATGTTCTACTTTAGAGGTAAGATGTACGGGGACTTCTTTCATAAATAGGATAATTCGCTCATAATCTTTATCACATATGTCCCCATTTTCATTATTTATACCATAGAGGGTTAATACCATTGTATTAAATCCTTTAATTACTCATTCTTCAAGTATAGTCCTTCTAACTTCTAGACAGTTGTAAATTTGTTTTTCTTACTTTTATAACACCATCTCTTGGGAATTTATACATACCGATGGGTTGAACATAGACTCTATAACGAATATTGCCAATTATTTAGAGACTTAAACATTAACTCTGAACACACCAATCCAACAAAGGAAGTATTTACATTTGCTGTTATTCCATCCAAATTGAGCCCTTGAATAGAAGGGGACGGATTAGTTCCCATCATCGCGGTGCCCAGCACTCCAGATACACTAGCTGCAGACATGAGGAAGTCGGTGGGAGGAGCCGACACAACAGCAGAAAGTTGTGGAGGTCCCCCAGGACCAGCCGGACCCCCTCCAAGTCCTACGACCGACGCCGCACCCAGAGCACCTACACCGACACCTCGATCGACCCCCGATCCACTTCGACCTGGACCTACTCCAGCACCAGGTTCATCTGGCAGGCCAAGGAGTTGTTGCCTCCATCTCGGTTGGGTCTCTCGAATCAACGTGACTATTGACTCTAGCATCATAGGTTGGAGGTCAAGACCACACAGCCAGATGTCAGGTATTTGAGTCTGAATTAAAAGAAATTTTTCCAGTATTTCCTTCGAGTAATAAGAGGACATCTCAGAATGAAAAACATGGAATAATTTACAGATAATAGAAAAAATCATCATCTATATGCACTTATCCGTCAGCTAAGTTAGGGATCACGATATCGAAGCTGGTGGATACGCATGGAGTAATTTAGTTGATTATCAAAACTGGTTGAGTCTGTTGTTAGCAAAAGAAGAGTCTCTCATTAAAACGGATGTCGGAGAGTTTTGGCCTCTTTATTGGGTAATTATAAGGAATACAGTGTGTACATCCGTAGATGCTGAAACCTCAATCTCTAATTAGGTGAACTGACAGTTCGATTTCTGCACCACTGTTTCACAAATTCGCCTTAATAGTAAAAGTTTGGGTGGTAAAATGTTTTTCACTCAGAGATTAAAATAAAAACTCAAAGAACCATCGTGAACCATGAAAGATTTTTATGCTAGCCATCACGCGGTGAATAGGGGTAGAATAAACCTTAGTGATTTGAGGTGTCCAGGAGAGAATCCAAATGCTTAACTAATTATTAGTTGAAAAGGTCGCATTAAAGACCTTACTGCACATCTACGATAGAATAGCATTCAGAAAAAGTGCATACAGGAATATAATAAACAAGATAAAGAAGAAGAAAAAAATTGGTCTCGATGAGAAAAGGTAATAAAATTAATTATTCAGGCTACATTGAACTAAGTTATGAATCATACAGGTAGGGCAAACCAAATTGAATTTTAAAGAAGAAATGAGAAAGGTTACCACATTCCCATTTTTACACCTTTTTTATGAATCCTCGAATCAGCTCTTTATTCTTAAAGGGTAAAGATAAAAAGGTGTTCAATGATTTGCTCGTCCATATTCTTATCGATTTTTAAGCTTTCCAAATAAGTGAATATATTGCCTTTCAAGAAGGTATGGCTGCATAGTTAAGCAATATCAATTCTGCATAAAGATATTTATAAGAAGAACAATAGTATACCTGATAAACGTGTTCCATTGGAGGAGTATCTTTGGCATTTTCAAGGGCTTGCGAACTGTGGCGAATGAGATGACAGGTCTCACAGAATCGAATGGGACGATTTCCATTGAGAAATGCACATTGAATAGAATAGCAAGTAAGAATAGCTGTGTTGTTCTTACTTCGGCAGGTCTTTGACTCGCATACCATGCTCATCTGCAATTAAGTTTAGAAATATAGAGATGGGGGATGATTCAGAAGCCTCGTGTATTATATCATACCTGTCTGCTGGGAAGAAGAATATCAACAAGCTGATCCACATCACGCCTACTAAGAGCATCTGCGCAATCGAGACAAACGTAGAGAGGAGGGGGTTTGCTTCCATGCTTAACGGCTACTTGAGGGTCCATCGTCATCTAAATTCAGTATAAATGTCTTCTCAGCACAAACAAGGACATACCTTCATTGCAGTAGCTTTGCCAACTTTGTTCGGACAGTCTGTACGTTCACAAGTAACTGGTTTCCAAGCTATTTTTGGATAAATTCATCATTGCAATTGTTTTTACGAGTGAGTGAAAAGACAAAAGAAGCAGGACAATCAAGACTCACATTCCCATGTATAATGTTTCGGTTTAAGTGTTTCGAAACCTTGAAAGGCAGGAGGACACAATTCAGGCCAATAGTGGAAGAGAAGATAGATTGCAGGTAAGCGAGCTTCTGTTGAACCATAGGCAATCACAGTGAACAAATCCTGAGAGGGAAATAATTGTTTTTTTCTATTCAAGCTCTTTAAATAGTTTACCTTTTAAGTCAGTAGAAATAAATTTACCTTATAGAGATCTTTTTTCCGGCTTAGAAGACTTTCCAAGAGCCACGAATGGCATTCTAAAAAATTGAGAAAAAAGTGTTTAGAACATTATCCATCAAATTACTCAATTTTATGCAAGCATTATTCAACATACCTGGACTTTCGACATGTTGGAAAACGGTTGTCAACATTGAAGGAATAGAATCCAAAGCGTAAGAATCCTGAGAATTATTAACTATGAGTATTTAAAAATTGGCAATATTTATCGGTAAATTGGACAAGTATAACAAAATGTTAAAATTATTTTTCCTACCATAGACTAAAGGAATGACGACGGTACATAGAAGCTCAATAATATTGGAATGTACAACTGGAGGAAAAAAGTTAATTGCAGTAGAAAGCAAAAGTGGAAGTCCTTTAATCTGCTCATCATCAAGAAATAAAATAACCAAATGAAGAGTTCGGAGTATGTGTTCGCATACATCTATGATAGAAGTAACGATGTTATATTAATACAACCAATTTAAATAATTGCGTACTTGTCATGCTGGTGAGTTTTCCAACATTCTCAATTAAGTTTATAATTATAATATATATTTGTTCGATTGATGCCTTAGGAAGCATCGAATTCTTATATTCTTCATCAAAGTTAGGTGAGTTAATCTCAGTTCTATTAAACCCGGGATTATCTCGGAGGAAGCTAAAAATTATTTCAAGTATTTATTTTACCCATAGAAGGAAGACTGAAAGAATTTCAACAAATTCACGACATCGCTGGTGGAGGGGATCGGGCTAATACCCAGCACGATCTTATAATTTATCTCCTGAAAGGCCTTTAACTTTGCAGCCACTTTAAAGTAAGAATCAGCAAGAACTTACAGGCCTTAGCCGAATTCATTCGCAAAAATAAAAATGCTAGCAAATACTGTTAATTTTAACGCTTCCACATATGGATGACCTAAAGATAAATTCAAGATAGCTGCTTAAAACATTTTCAATATCCTTATAAAATCAATATAAAATAGCAGTTACAAGTTTGTATCTTACATTATAAATTTTACATTTTTTAAATCTGTAATGTGTCTTATCTTTTTTTCGTTTTACAGCATCTTCCTGTTTAATGTGTCTGCATACTCTTTGACATCAGTAAATAAGTCATCTTTCATTTTGAAACAATTAATTTGCTCCGAACTTCTCTGCATGATAATCAACTTACTAAACTTGAATTATAAATTGAACATTTATTAAAATGAGTTTGTTTCTAATTTATTTCATATTTTTGTTAAACATGCTGATCAGATCATCTAAATTAAAAGAATATTTTTTAATTTTGAGTTTTGGGGTTGCATATATTTTTAGAAAATATGAGCATTTTGGTTGCGGTTTTTTCTTAAAACGCCCATAAGTTGTTATGTACTTAAATACTGTACAAATTTTTAAATCCTACTGCTATATACTACTAAAGCTAAGGTGTTTTTTTTATTCTACAATTCCGACTGCCAGCATAAGAATTGAGATAGCAAAGCCGATCATGTGCTTAGATGCACAATAAAGCAACTTGGACTTTAGGTACATAGGTGGAAAATGCCAGGGTATTCATACCGCTCTATCAATACGATGATGACCGGAAAGCGGTCCTCATTTGCTGATTGATAAAACATTTCTTTGTTAAACATAAGTTGCATTTTCGTCCATATCTCGGCATAAAATATTTGTTTTTTCTTAAGTAACTATGTGCTCACATGAACGCAGTTAGGTTGCAGAAAGGCAACGTAGATGTGAACTTGTTATTAGCTGATCATTTGTAGCTGTCAATTCTCCTTAAATGGCTACTGCCCATAGCATTTACGAAGATGACTTAGCGAAGAGTGGATGACATTGAAGCGATGGAACATATGCACTAATTCTTTATGGGCACCTGGTTATTTATGACCTTTAATTAGCAGACTAGTAGGGATACAGTGAACTAAAATTAATGGGCACACATCAAAATGTCCGCAGCACTCGAACATTCTAAAACCAATAATAGCTATATTTATTTAATTATGGAATACAAATACAACTGGATGTTTAGTCACCTTAGTTATCTTCAGACTTCACTAAAATTATGACTAGTTTTTCCTTTGTAAAAGTGGTTTTTCATTACTTGTAATTCAGTTTAATGCCTTACATAATATTTAATTTAATTCTCATTTGTGTTATGCTTAGTACTGTGGGACACGTTATCTCTTTGTGCGTCATCGTTTGCCTGAATGTCTGCTCGCCAGGATTGGGAGGTGCGGCCGTACAACTCTGTGCGCAGCTACCGTACAGTAACCAATCATCAACCTCTGCTTAACCTAAACCCCCAACCTGATCATGAGTAGTTCCCTGCGTGTACACACTTGATCCGCAATACTACTGAATAAGTGTGTGTACACACTTGATCCGCAATATACGTCCTGAATAAGCGGGTACACTTGATCCGCAATATACGTCCTGAATAAACGTGACTTGATCCGCAAGATACGTCCTGAATAAACGTGCTCCGTGCACACTTTTCTGATCATTACGTGACTGAATATACGTGTTCCGAATTATCGTCTGTTTCCTTTATAGCTGGGCTATAGCTTAGCTAGTTTCGGTCTGTTTCCTTTATAGCTGGGCTATAGCTTAGCTGGTTCGATAGCTTAGCTTGTTCTGGGAGTCTAGCTAGATGTTGGAGAATTCTCCGTGCTACTCGTCTGTTTCCTTTATAGCTGGGCTATGGTTTAGCTGGTTCTGGGAGTCTAGCTAGATGTAGGAGAATCTCCCTGGTTCTGGGAGTCTAGCTAGACGTTGGAGAATCTGCCGTTCTGGGAGTCTAGCTAGATGTAGGAGAATCTGCCACAGATATAAACGCGCTCCGTGCTACACGTCTGTTTTCTTTATAGCTGAGCTATAGCTTAGCTGTTCTCTAGCTAGAGGTTGGAGAATCTGCCATAGAGATTTCTGATTCCTAGCTAGATGTTGGAGAATCTGCCATAGAAATTTCTGAGCCGGTAGCTAGATGTTTGAGAATCTGCCATGGAGATTTCTGAGTCGGTCTAGTAGATGTAGGAGAATCTGCCAAAGAGATTTCTGAGTCAGGAGAATCTGCCATAGAGATTTCTAAGTCAGTCAGGCTTTACTTAGGGCTGAGTCGGTCAGGCTTTACTAAGGTAGCAATCCGCTACAGTACCCCCTAACAATTATGATTGAACATATAGGCACTAAATCCATTTTTATTATCCTTTAAAATAAACTAACTACGCCTATGCAGCATCATTAGCAAAAATCAGTTGTTTGAGCAGTTGCCTCTCTTTTGAGTAGACGTAACGTTGGTTAACGACAGCCAAGAAATCCTAATGACCATTTATTTTCCTATTAATAATATCGTGCATTTTTAGCTTTCGAGCAATGAAAGCCAACTCAGCTTCTTTCCTGTCTTATTGATGTTTAGTTTCCCCTACTGTTGAGCAATTTCAGTGAGTTCCCGGTTCCTACGGTCATGCAATTCCAATGGGGAAGATCGCACCAATATTGTCAAAAAGAACACTTCCTACTAACTTTTCGCTAATTTAAACTTCTACCTGTAACAGATTGATACACAAATTAGCCTAGATTTATCTTCAGTAGTCTGTATGACAGGCTTCCAGAATTATTTTAAACTAACTCTATGGCATAGAAGAAGCAGACGTATAATGAGTATAGTTCATTGAAATTACCTCATTATGAAATTATGACCACAACAAACATGATTAATAAATGAAAATATTCATAATAACTTGAATGAACCTTAATAGCCGATTAACTTAAAGTCCCTGTGTACGCTCCGCCGCAACCCCCCCCCCCGCCGGAATGTTCGGGTGCGTAGTTTAATCGAGTTAGGGCTGATACCCCACATACAAAAGTTATAAGACGGGACCGTGATCCAGTTACCGATCAAAAGCAAAAGTAAATTGAAATTTATAACATGTACTTGAGATCATCAAAAATCCACTCATATTATACACACGAGGAAAGAAGGGAGTAGAGTATGCTTTCAGGAAGTAAATAAGTTAGCAGGCGAAGAGGGAATTGAATTGCATAAAATTGGAGGACTAGTCAGAATCACTATCCAATGGAGCGAATCGAATTGAAGTTGATTGACTGGGTTCAATATCTTCCTTTGGAGGCAGAAAGCCGTGTCTAAGATGCAAAAAAATGTCAAACCCGATGTCGTAAGGCAAGCAAAAAATAAAGCCTGAGAGAGGCTCAAAGGCATTGAGTATATAAACATTCAATGCAAAGGATGAGAAACGTCTGAGCCAAAATTTTTCATTCCCCCTAATTTGCTAACTTATACAGACAGAGAACGTGGTAAACAAAATATATCTTCTGACTTAACCAATCATTTTGTCTTTCAGCCTACATAACTACACAGAATTTCCCCCCCCCCCCCCCCGCGGACATCAAGAGAAATGAAGATATCCGACTGCTAACTTACTCGAAAAAAGCGTAGAAGCAAGGATTTGAAAATAATGCATACACTACTTTGAATTAAGCAGCAGGACATAGGGCAAAGATGAAGAATTTTTGTAGTATCTCTGGGTTATCAATCTCAACAATCCGCCACTATGTCCGCTCATCAGCCTTAGCAGTAAGTGGTTGCACCTCGCTCCTATCAGTTCGACAGTTATTCGAAACAAAAACTGTTATCAGTCAAATGATATTTGTACATTAGATTCCCAATAGCATGAAGACAAATCGTATTCTTGCCCAAAGTCTTCATTTAGGTAATAAAGCACATTGGAGCCATTTGTGTTATGTGCCATCTCAGATTACTGTAGAATGGGGAACATTTTTATGCTACTCGTGGTTGCTCAGGTTTTCTCGCGCGATAATTCGATTAATTGGTGACTACTGACAGTTCGAAACCTATCGGAGTGCAAAAACTGGATTTAATAAGAGAGGAAGGATATGGGGAGAAGGATCGAACAAAAGATTCAAAATATATCTCCTCAGTAAAAGAAAGGCTAAATGCACTATCAATTAAGGTCAAAATGGAAGTTACATTAGAACACCTGCAGGCTTGTATTCCATATATTGAATCAAAATTGAAAGTTATTGATTAAGATGTCAAGGTATCTGAGGCTCAATGTAAAGACTAAAAGGAAAGATTTAAGTAGAGAGGAAACTTTGAGCATTAAAATGCAGCTTGTGAAGCAAAATTATAATCAAAAGATTAGCCCAATGTAAAGATTGTGCTCAACTGTACCACCAACCATGCTAGTACGTTAGAGGTTTCACGGATTTAGGAAAATTAATACTTAAAGGAAAAAAACAAGGAGCATATTTAAGAGAATATGGAAACGCATAGGAAAACGATCAAAATTTTACAAATATGTAGGCAAAACAACCGGACAGGATTGCCTGGCAAAACACCTTCACAGATAGAGAGTATACATTCAATCCACATGTCCCCCTATATAACCTACAGGAGGAAATGGAGAAGACCCAC
>UZAE01000576.1:0-21090 GCA_900617975.1 Rodentolepis nana | reverse complement strand
TGATTGTTTTTGTTCTTAACAATATTATGAAATTGGGGTGTGCGATAGACTTACCTCCACGTGGTGCACCCTGGGCAACGTATATTCATATGGCAAAAAAGTCTATCAATGGACAGTTGACTTCTGACTTTAAACTGCCATGATCCCACTGTATGCCATATTCGACTACTTCCACAGTACTCACCTCACCTTTTTTCTACCTTCGTCTTTGAAGCACTCTTCTGTTCCACCCCCCCCTCTCGACTTTTTTTCCACTTTGATGCTCCTTCCCCTCTGTGAAGCCTGAAGTCAACTAAAGGGCTAATGATAACCATCAAAACGCCTGCCATTTGATATAAATAAAAAATAAATAAATATTATGAAATTTATTGCTTAGAAATGAATTTGAACGAATTGACTACAGAGGAAAAAGCTAGCAGAGTTGTTTCCTCCACCTCGTCTGAACACAAATTGAATTGGAACATCTGTTTGTAAAATGCACGCTTTTTTGCTGCTTCCAAATTTAACCAAGTGTAACAAAATTAAATCAGGAATTTGGAATTCTTTTCAAATTTCTTATAGTGTTTTTTTAATTTATTTTTAAAAAATGGCTGTTTCGAACGTAAATATACCTCTTTGGGTGATTTTGGACTCTAATTGCATTTTTAAATCGATTATCATTTGTGAACTTGTTAAATTGGTACTGGGATGAGGTGCGTTCTGGCAATAATACAGTTATATGTCATACATACATTGTCATGTTAAGAGATTATTGTTCTTTTTTCTTTTAAATCAAACTAAACTTTTATCTTTTAATTTCTGGTTTAGTTTTCTCAAGCGTTAACGACAGTATACTTCGGGCTATAACTGTTCCACAAGTTGCAGATATTTGTGATTAATCAAACCAAATGCACAGATGAATTCTTTGAATTTTCAACGCTATCATAGTTAATGGTTTTCCATACCAACGTTTTCATAAACGATTACTTTGTCCGGACAGCAAATAAATGCCATTATTATTTAACTAATATCTTTTAGACTTGATGATCAGCAGCAACGACATCCAAATTAGCTTACTCTCAAACCGGTTAATGTGTATCAACTGCAATTGCAAGTTGACCATGAATACGCGAGTTACCATATTTGGTTCTTCTATTGCCATTCAAGGATTTTATTAAATCGACGGTTTCAGTGCATTTAAATTTCGACTAATTATTGAAATTTATAATGCTCTACTTAAACCTTTTAAAACAAAATTGATTTTTTGGGGGAGGGGGCCATAAGCGATTAGAAAAAATGCTAGTAATGACTGCAATAGTCACAAGGTACATTCCAAATGGGAGATAAAACATTTGTTATTACAAAGCATTGTTTTAAAAGCATTAAAAAATGGTAAATTCACATTTAACTGATAAGAACATTATTTGCAAGACAAGCGATTTGATGAAATTGTAATCTTACCGAGCCAACGATACCATAACGAAAGTATAAGAAATCAATTCATTTCAGTTGAAATGGAAAGAACTATTAAATTGGACGGAAATTCATGAGGAACAAAATCTCTGCTTTTTCCTTAAGTTTAAAATTGTTGTTGTAAAAGTATCTTACCCAAATTTTTACTCAAAAGGACGTGACGACCAACGCACATAAAGGGGAAGTTTAATAACAAAGAGTTGTCAAATACGTCGGGGTGGGGAGGGGGTTGCCTCCTTTCAAGTAACTTTATCGTTTTCACTGTTCTCTGCTTTTAGTGTATAGAAAGTCAAATTTTCGACTTTTTGAGTATACTTCTAGGCTCTTGTACTTTCATATGTCTGCAAGATGGTACAAATCAATCAAAGCCAAGAGGTCAAAGTAAGCAAGTAAATTAACGGCTAATCAAGCTCTGACACGAACTGGTTCTGTCAACCACGAAGCAAATAATGAGAAGTGAGTTTCCATAACGTTTATCTACTGTACCATGAATTCCACTTCCAGTAGGGAAGTAAACATTGCGCGCTTCAGGAATTCGATGCCATCAATTCTTACCCAATCAATTTTCCCCCACTTCTATAATTCGTTTAAGAATTCTCGTATGTTTAATCTACCCCCAGCATTAAAATATGCAAAGTTTATTCTTTATACATTTTAGACCAAGGATGCGTAGTTTCTCAAAACTTTGATTAATGCATTAAAGCTAATTAGTACCAGCAGAAATTCGATTAATTGAAATTTACTCAATTCCCCACCCCCCTCTCCCACAAGGAAACATTACGATTTGTTAATATCTGATATTAAGGCAAATAGGGATTTCTTGTAAGTAAATTAAATGAAATTTTACGTGAATCAAAAATTTGCCAGAGAGATATTGATGAAAAATGATTTAGATAAAAGGAAATGGTCTTTGAATATTAAATTACAAGATCTTAGTGATATTAAAATTAATTCGATCGGTAGAGAAATGTTGTTGTCATTTGGTTTAACATAAACTTTAAAGGTCCATTTTCAAGAACAAAAAAACATTTAGGAAAAAATTTAATATAAAGAACAGATACTTCCTAAATTTGAGGGAATTCGAACTCTTGGCTTAATAAAAACGTTGTTTAAGTTGAATTAATTTATAGCATATCAAGCAAATTAAGAACAGATCAAAAGTTGATCGCTCTGATTTCCTGGTGTCAGAAGCCAAATAACGATAAATTTAAAATTAAATTAATATAAAGTGCAGAGTGGAATTAATATCTATTGAAGCTATAAAACTAAGCGCCATCTGACAAATGGTTTTGAATATCGAGAACAAGAATTCGCTTAAAATCAATTTGGTAAATCATGAAATTAAAATATTGAAATATAAACTATCCATTTGGTTAGTATTGTAAAGCATTAATCAAAAAATTAAATTAACTGTCACTCTGTTAGCGTACGATTTCTCGGTTTCAAGTTATGAAGCTATAAATATTTAGACACATAGGAAATTAAAAGTTCTTACATATCACAAGATGTTTATTCAATACAATGAATTTATTTATTTGATTTTGAATATGTGAAAAATGATTGGCAGGTTAGTTAGCCAATAGTTGCAGTAATTGCAATAATCAATAATCCATTACATGGCAAGGGGGGAGGGGAAGAGACAGGTGATTTCTCTTAAACGGAACGGGGGCATTTGATTAGACCTCCTTTATCAAGAGCAGTGTTGAGGCTTTTTTTGCCTCAACAAAAGTAGTCAAAAGCTCTTCTGTCTTATTGGAAGTTATATTTATGTTGTTTCAGAGCACTTTTGAAAGTTTCTGTAAGAATCGACTTCAGATATAGGGTCAATTCTGTTAATTAACCATCATGTAATCGTGTTTAAAATGAACAATTGATTATTGGAGAAAAATCATTACCATCTGATAAGACCATTTACATCCTCATTCATTTCTGAAAAAAGCTGAGTGACGCGGCAAGACCAACCCTTTTTAGATTAAAAATACCAGTTATTAAGTACAAAATTTCAGTCATTTTTATTCTGAAATCGAGGGAATGAAACGTGAAATTTGAATTTTAGATAAGTCCTTTGGCAAATAACATACCGCCCGATTATAATAACCAAATGAAATAAGACTTTTTGGTATATTTATGTTGGCCACTGTATCTCCTTGATTCTTTTTCACTGACAATTCGTTTGATTCAATTTATTCGATGTCATTTGCTTTCCAAAATTAAGTATTGGAAAAAATAGATGATAATAATAAGACTAGTATGAAGAAATTGATTCTCTAAGTGCTGTGCTGCTAAAATCTGGTATGAAAAGATTGCTTAAGGTTTTTCCTATTTAACAGTTTTACCCAATCCGGTTTAGGACCTAATTTCTTAAAACTAATATTTTGGAAATATTTACAACGACCAAATTTATTCAAATTGCCTTCAAAAATCCAATCACTCTTGCAATTTCAATGGCTGGAGATCTAATTGCAGAATTTTGTGGGGGCTGAAAATAAAACGAATAGTAAAAGTAAATTCATCAATAATAATTTTATTTAATTATACTGCTATTTCTCGCGTGATCTTATTCATCATATTAGTGATCAATGAATTTTTCAGAGCATTAAAATTGCCGATGCTTTTAAGTGATATTTTGGTGGAGAACGTAACTAATTATCTCGGGCGTGTACACATGAAATTGGAGGGATAATGGATTTTTACACCAATGAATTTTTGATGTGTATTATACGTGCATTGATTTCTACTGCCGAACGTGCATTGTGTGCTCTAGTTAGTTTTTTTAATCATTTCATTATCTTGCCATATTTTCTTCAAGAATCTTTATTACCCATACGGAATTTGACATAACTTGCTTCGCTATAGCAACCATTCATTGGTGCCATATTTTACGCTAATTGACTATTTGTTCAATATTTTTTCAATGTATAAACCAGTCTTAAGAGAAAATTGATATATTAGGTGCTGACAAGGTGGTTTAAAAACTTTATATCCTTTTCCAAATGCAACATTGCTGCTTTCCTAGCTTTTGTGGCAAATTATAGTCCTCCCTGCTAACTTTAAAGCCAAGAGTATTAACATACTCGTCTGTCAGAGCACACAAATGTATAAAAATGTCAAAGGCCATCATTAAACGGAGTCTTCCAGACATCAAGCTCTGAATACCGCAAACATAAAATTGCCTCGAAGTTCAAAAATCAGTGTAATGAAAAAGGTGCATTGTGTCGGGTAAATATTTCACAGTGAAGTATGTTTCTAAATGTTTTCAGGATTCAGCTGCATTAGGACAAACAACTTAGTTGCATTAATCAACAAGAGCCAATCACAGAAAATCCCTTGAATTAAAAATTCCTCCTGTTTAAATGTTGGAGGTTAAAATGACCAATTTTCCCTTACTCTAAAGCACTCAAATGAAGTAAAAAAAACATTTTCCCACTTGACTTAGTTATTTTCTTTATTTTAAATCTAAAGAAATATAAACATTCAGTTTAATATCAACATAAAATAAAGCAATATTTATTTATTATTACTAGGCGAATTATATGCTCAGAGAGTAGAATAATTATAGACTATCTATATAAATAAATTCTATACTTGTGGCAGAAATAGAAAAGACCACCACAGTAAGAGTCATTCATTTTATGAAAATGGAGCCATGTTGTTCAAAAGCCGAATGAAGAAGATCAAAAGTAAGAATATATTTTGAGATTTTTATGTGGGAGCTAAAATAATTTTGATTGGCTTCTTAATAGTTGGAAAGGTGGAGAACATAATCTAATCGCATTCAAGTTATTTGTTTGTGATAATTTTCAATCAAGAAATATTGAGAAGACCTTATTATGCTGGGTAAATTCCTGTAACTAGAATTCTCGAGTCCGATATTCGTTTTAATGCATTTATTAAATGTGCTGATGAGTTATGGTAGGCATCAGTGGTTGACCTGAGGCATATTATGCGATTTTCACATTAAAGGGGGTCCTAAGGTGATTCATATTTCATATTAATGAAATATTAATTGATAACACCATTTTTTTAAATTTTTACTTGTCTAGTACTTATTTCCGTTTATCGCTCAACCACACTCAAATTTTCCTGCATTTTACTTAGCCTTCAAGTGCAATTGATGAAAATGTAGGACGACATGGGGTTACCGATGGTTTCAGAGTAGATCATTGTGACTGAGGTTGAGTATTGATGTTATTCACCCTGAGTGAATGCTATTCATGGCTGCAATGTCAAGTCAAGTCAAGTCAATGCCAAATCGGCCTGCGTCCCAGGCGTTTTGAAGCAATAACTATTCAAACACATAGAAGACAGTAGGTGTTATGAACAAGAAGGTACACGCTATTTCTGACGATAAATAATGAAGAACGCGTTCTAGCGAACTGAACTATAACGAAATAACTTAAAAATTGGTTTACCTTTCGACAAATAATGGATACTTCATTTTTCCTTATTAACAAGACTTATTGTTAACTATTAGCAATTGTGACATGAATGTTCGAGGAAGGAAGATAATATGAATTCAAATGTGAATGCGCCAGAAAGATTAAGCTTATTAGGAATGATAAAATAAATAGAATAAATTTATTCAATCAACCCATAATTAATCTGTCATTTTTTTAGGCGTATATAATTAATTGATCTGAAGGAAAAAATAGTAAATAGATCTTAATTATAAATCTTAAAGTAATAAAAAAATTAATCAATAAAAATACTCGCCTCTAAAATTAAGAATAATGATAATAAAACTTAATTAAATATGCCTTGAAGACAGATTTATTAATTACAATTTTATTGAGAAATAAATTCAAGCAATTCAGTAAAAAGAACAGTCATGTGTACTTAACCCTTGGAAATTCGTCTGTCTAAATTAAATTGAGACATGATAGTTTGAACTTAAATTATTAATAAAAGAAAATATATTCACTAAAATGTCATTAGCGTTAAAAACAGTAAGACTTAAAGGAAAAATTAAAAGATTGTTAGTTTATTTATTCTGGCATTAAAGCAACTTCTAATTTTTAGTTATATTCTACCCTAACAACCTTCTCCAAGAATGTTTACCATGCAAAACTAATCGTGTTATGTAGAAAAAGGCAGCACTTAAGAAATAATCCAATTTTATACCGGTGAAATTCTAGAGATTCGGAAAATTTAGCTCCGTTTCTCAAATAAACATGGACGACATAAGCGACAGAGGGGCCATATCCACGACTCAAAAGCCCCAACTGCGTAGATATAACCCCATTCAAGAACTGGAAGTTATGATAACAGGGACATTTAAATGCCTTCAAAAGTAAAGGAAGACTCTTGGTACCCAGATTTTATTGAGACCTTCTTGGTCACATATCCCTTCGCCTCTCCCTCACCTCCAAAGCCTCATTTCATTCCTTAATTAACTTGTTTGCTCTTTCCAATAAACCCAAACTTTCCTATGAGTGAAACCAGACAATAGGGGAAGATTTGAGCGAAAATGTCTGAAACTGTTTTTTTTAATATGTACTGTTAGTACCAAATCAGCAAATCTTAATATCATTTATTCTTTAACGCTTTGGCAAACTTGTTAATAACTGAAAATTGCTTATATTGGTTTCACTGAACACAGCCTACGAAGCTTCGCCCGTATAACATTTTTGACCTTCCTATCTCTGCTGAAAACGGTCAAATATCGTATAAAATCAATTTGTTTTTCCAATAATTGAAATTAAAATATAAAGTGAAGCTACCAGATCTCTCTTTCTTGATTAAAATAAACCAGCAAATAAACAGTGAACATCTTGGACAAACGTTTTCTACAATCTAGGGCACCAATCATGAATTTGAAATTTTCGAATCAGTAAACCCTGTACAACATGAAGGCGAAGATCAAATGATATACGACCAGTTACACCTTGAAACTATTTGGAGTGCCGTTTTGATCCGGTTCTCTTTGTCATTTGTTGGGCCTTATATTATCTCATTTCGATTGCTTCCCACCAAAGTGGAATTGTTCTCTTGCATTATTGTAGGCAATAGCAGAAATAGTATTCATGTCTTCACTTTCTACAGGCTTTTACTTCACTACTCAATTCAACATCCCATTACGTGCGTAATAGCTAATCGAAAAATCATAGTAAAAATTACTATCTTTCTACAAGTTTGAGACAACCTTTTAAGACTTATGATGCCTACCACGCTTTCCAACTAACCAAATTCTTTTCAAGTTGCATATGTCGAATACGAAGGCTACCCGCAACCCCCAACACACCATGTTCATAGTCCCCCAAAAATAGCTCGTATTTGGCACAAATACGTGCCCTTTATTCCTAATAATACTACGACACCATTGACGAAAGGTTGCATATATTTGCACAGGGAGAGAGCACTACTTACCAAGCCATAGGAAGAAGGTACTTAGACGCGGATCGATGTTTGCTTCCGTTTGGTGAATGTAATTGTAAAGTGGTAAACCCAACTGCAAAGGGAAGGAAAGGGAGGGTTAAAAGTGGACTGTCCGGCACACGAGTTACGAGGACTTGACTGCGCGTTGACCACATCACACTTTTAAAGCACAAAGACAAACAAACAAACAAACACACATAGCCGAATAAATATAGAAAAAAATAAAACCCGATTTTAACAAGATTACTCAGTTACTTGCTAATGGGTGACAGGTTACTGATTTTTATGCGAAATTTGCACTCCTTTTGCGATATTTTCTTAAATTTAAAAGTATTTTAGGTCCTTTTCCTAACGAATAGGCGTGTGTTATTGAGTGCACTCTAAGAAAACTTCTTCCTACACTTATTGACATTTATGAATAATTTAAAATTAACTAACATGGTTAATCACGCCTTGAAGGCATGATTAGCTACTTCTAATTAATTTGCATATTTCACAGTTGAGCAATAATGCTTTTTAACGTAATGTTCCACTTAATTCAACCAAAGATAGAATATGAGGATTTTAATTACAGTAAAGTTAGTAAATGAAGGAGGAATTGCAACAAATGAAAAATGTAAATAATTCAACTGTATAATTCGAATAATTCATAGTTTATTACTGGGTAAATTTGACGCTAAGTTATGGATAACAGCATCGATTATTTATTAACGATGTTCATACTGATTAGTGGCTTCAAGGCAAAATGAGAATTAAAAACTTGGAAAGCGTTCGCAGAAGTAATAGAAATTTCGCTAGAGTTAATGAAGAAGCTTGCAGAAACCATCATTAATTTTATACAAAACTCTCAGGTGTAACTAAGACGTAAGAAAATGACAAATGATGAAATGAATGTATCAAACCGACGATGGTATCGATTTAACTAACCCAATTACTCAAAGTAAAATTAATGTTGATGGTGAAGGTGAATCTCAACTTATTCTACGTGTATTAGGCATGATAATAGCAGAGGTTTTGCTTCTTAAATCCGGCGCAAATATCTGGAAACGCTCAAGACCAACTTGATATAGCAAGAGATGACGTGCATCTTGTCAATTTTTTACATAAAGGGTCAAAATCACCTGTCAATGTCTAAATGCTTCAAAGCTCAGCTTTCTTGCTCGATTTATCGCTTTGGGTCTGAGTCTATACTCACTTATATACCTCTTGATTCAGTTGAAAGGTTGAATATGGTGCTTTGCTTAATAAGCTTCGTCTTACAGCCACGATTATATGAAGATGAGACTAGCAATGATAATCTTATCATTGCGACCTGGTAGTACAACTGTAAGGTAGGAAGGGCCATTTAATAATTAACAGCAGATGTTAAGCTATCTTCATCAATAGGTTCATTAAGAACCTTAATTTTAGAAGATAATTGGAAACCTGAGTAAGCTTAGGAGCAAATTTCTTCCATAGTTAAAGTAAAATTGATCACAATGCTTCCAAAATTTTCTAAACCATAAATTAAAGGGGAGTGGGAGCCGATGCTTCTTGCATTCAAGGTCCTAAATGGTCAAATCTAACTTTACTAACGTATTTCTGTCCAATCTCGTTTCTTAAACAAACTCCAATTAATAATTGGCCCCCGATCCTCTTCTTTATTTCCATTAGACTAACCGTAATTAGTAAAATAACGAGTCAGTGTTACCAGACCTTCCTACTCATCCATTGAATTGCACTATTACATCTTGCATAGAGAATTTTAATTAAAGGCATTTTTGCCTATGCGCAATCACAGACAATGATTAGGCAGTGAGAGATCTGTTCCTGATATTTCTATAATAACATAAGTAGACAGGTAGCATTTAGTCCATTTAAAAACACAGGAAGATAGAGTGAATCACGATATCACCCTATTACGTTAACTGAGCATAATTGGCATTAGACACGTATGTTTTGAATGCAACAGCATGTCTACTCATACACAAAGTGACTGAAAAGTGACTACATATACTATCTAATTACTTTATTATTTAAAATCCTATAAAATAGCATGGCAATCATGCCTATGATTGCAGTTTTCCTCGCTATTCCACTTTTATACAATTCCTGGTTTTTACTTATGAATAACAATTCTCAGCTGTCTTTGAATTAATATGAACACTTGCGTTGGTGATTGGCATTCATAAAAAACTATTGTTTAACAGAATTGACAATTCTTGTCTCAGTTTGAGTTAAAGGCAACTACAAAACTAATATTTTTTACCAAGAAAAAAACCATTCATGCAAAATTTTAACTTTATTTTGAGCTAAGATATATCAAAATACAAAGACCCAATCAGGAGAAAGTAATACTGAAATTGTACCTATATTAGAATTAAAATGTAACCGCATATTTTTGATTGGAATCAACTCTGATGTCTATTTTAAGACATAGCACTAAGTACCATCATTAGACTACCCCGAACAAACAACCGAACACCTCATTGGGTCCAGTTATCGAATTCCAGTTAATATGGAAATTAGGATTTATTTCTAAATATTGAATAAATTTTTTATTTCAGTGCACAAACTACTTTCATACAATAGTAATAAAGGTCATGCTTATTTAATTAGATCGATTTCCTATTTTTAATTGAGTTAACTTTTTTAATCTACTTCAGCGAAGGTGACGCTTATTATTAATTAAAGTAGAGTTCGAAATTATGGGAAAATCCAAGTTTCACACAAATAAGTCATCTTATTAAATTAAAAGGTAAATTAAAAAGGGTAACATGTACTTTTAGGCAAACTCAATAAATCCACCTTAATGATAATTTGTAATAAATCCAAATATGCAGGTGAATATTTGAGAAAACCATCGAATTGCCACTATGAAAATATTCATTTAATTAGTAAGCTTTGAAATGAAAAAGTTTAATACGAACTAATTTTAGTTTTCACGAGGTAAGTCGTTTTAACAGATTTTAATTTCATCCTCTTATTTAGCATATACTCATTCGCTATTCACACTGACATGCCCACCGGCTAAAAAGATGATCAATCTCAGTTGTTTGACCAACCATGCCTCTAAATGGATTATTTCTAGAATGAGTTAACTGAATGACCAATTGGTCAGATTATAAAAACTGAGTTTCAAGATATTTGAGTATTACAACATTCATTATGCCCAGTTTGAAAAAATAAAAACAAAATACTTTTGGAATAAAAAAATTACGAATCTTTGTATTTTCGAAAACACTATGTCCTCAGATGGGACATCTTGATATTTTGTTTATTTCAATGCTGTGGGTTAATTGAAACTTTCAAAAGAATATCATGATAAATTATAAAGATCAAAATAAAACCTGATATTTACCAAATATGTCGCTTCAAAGTGGATTTTGGAATGAATGGCGCTATTAAAATAGAAACAGGAGGCTTAAAAATTGGCAAATTCCATCAAGTCGACTATTCTTTGACAACAAGCGGAACCAAAAGGTACAAACTATTTTGATTAGGTCTAAGATTAATTAAATAATTTGGTATATAAAACCCAATAAATAAGAAGTTCGGAGTAGGTATACATATAATATGAATCAAGAACAATTTATAAAGCTATATAAATGCTGGCAAAATTTTCATTCCATTAGAAATGTCTGGAAGGATTGTCAAGTATTTTACACACTATGAAGTTTTATTTATTTTTAACATATCAATATACGAGAGAAAATATCTTATAAAATAGGCAACTATTGGACCAAAGGTTTTCGTGGAAAAATAATTAAATGGATTGTTAGATTTAGTGACTTTTCATATTAAAATTTTAATTCACTTATTGATAAAATTTTAAATAAAGGAATATTAAGACTTTTAAAAGGTATAAAATTGATCGAAGTTAGCTGTGCTCGTTATTTTGCAAATATATGGCAAAAATAAAATGTAACTAATAGGAAAAAAGAAATAAATTGTAATTTAAAAATAGATGGAAAAGTATAGCAGCATTGAGCCCATCGAGGATAAGAGAAGTCAGGTATGTAATACTAAATAATGAAAAATGTGTTAATAAATTTAAGCGGCTAGGAACAATGGCAAGTTCTCTTACCGCGACAATGAAGAAAGATAGCCAGCAAATGCAGAAAACTCCCATAATGATACCGAGAGTTCGAATAGCTTTCGCTTCATTTGATCTTCTGATACCGGGTTTCCTAATATGAAGAGCCAGACTCATTCGCTGCTTTGAGAATAGTGGAACATTACCATTCCACTTGGGCTTTTGTTGCAGATTTGCGATATTAACTGAAAAGGCCCGATCTCGCAACAAAGATGACCTTGCTCTCGGGTTACCTCCACAAGCAGCCAGACTAGTTCGATAATTTCTCGTGAATTGGCCCTGGGGGTGTGGTGGATCAGGGGTCAGAAATCCTACATTTATCGATGAACGATCAGAGTTATTTGCAGGTTCTTCTGTCAACGTCGTGCAGTTATTATTATTATTGTTGCCATCAGTTGGATGAGCTTTACAGGGAGGGAGGCGACTGAAATGATGAATCTGACCACCAGTGGAATAGGAGCCCATATTTGTCATCATTGGTTTGGGACTGTCATGTGGGCTAATAATATTTACATGTGGAAAATGGACCGGGTTCGAATGTCTTTTGGGAAGACTATGACCTACTGATGTAATTGCCACATTAGTATTGTAGGAATTTTGATCCAAAGACTTGTCTGTAGAATCCATGGAAACCCTCTTTTCAAGCACAAAACAGCAACCTTTACAGTGACACAGATAATTAGATTTCGAATCCTCCTCGGTGCCTTGAGATTCCGCATAATTTTGAATAGAATTCCGCTTTTCATCTCCAGAATATGAAGCTACTCTAGCTCGATCAGATCGAACAATCCTTCTTGCCAAGATGACAATTCTTCCATAGAGAATCAACATGATAATGAGAGGGATATAGAAGGCTCCTAGGCAAGCATAAACTTGGTAGAAGAAATTTTTGCTGTATTCACATTTACCCGGAACGAATTTGCTTTTGAAACCGAAAGTTGGAGGAACACTGATAAGAACGGAAACAACCCAAGCACTGAAAATCATTATCATCATTAATTTGGGAGTTCTTTTATATACATATTCAAAAGGTCGTGTTACGGCAAGATATCGGTCAATGCTGATAGTGCATAAATTAAGAATAGAAGCAGTGCATAGAAGAACGTCAAAATTTATATAAATATCACAGGCAACTTCACCAAGTCCCCAATATTGCGTGTATTCCATATAAGTAGCAAATGGCATCACCATGATGCTGACTAAGAGATCGCTGGCAGCAAGACTCACGATTAAAAAATTACTGGGACACCGCAATTTGTGTACAAGAAGAACAGCAGCAATGACCAATACATTTCCCACAATTGTGAGGAATGTGATGATGCAAAAAGTGACAACAAGTGGTATAGATCCAGTTTTAGTTACATTTTCAAATTGTTTGGTCGAATAAGCTGATGCTGAATCATTAAAGTCCATTGATTACATTAAAAATAAAAAAATAATGAATTCTAATCGATTTTTAATTCCACTACTGCTTTTCATTCATATTCGCGCAATAAATTCACGTGAGGTTGGGCACTTCAAGGTTAAATTAGGTAAATGACCTTTAAAAAATTCAAATATTCTAACGATTTAATTTATTTATAAATTTTAAGATAATTAATTTAAAATGTAAAAAACTATTGCAAAAGTGTGTTTTTATTCACGGGACGGAGTGCGCTCATATCAAACATTTCAAAATTTACCGGCCTAGTGTGAAAAGCTACTTTAGGCGAGTCCTTAAGATATTACAGAAACTGGATTCCGCTGCTAATCTTGATAAGACCGAATCTCAAAATTCGGTTAAAAAAACTCGTAAAGATATTCTCACTCGCAGAGATGTCATTAGGGATGTATCTCGTAGTGGCGGTGAATTTGTAAAATACTATTCTGAAAATGGCTTTCGAAAAGTATGGTTGCTATGCGTCATCGTATTATCATTTTAGGTTGTGCCGTATCATTATATATATACAGCGTTCTGTAAACGTCGATGGGTGAATTGCAAACTTCTCGATATCCTTGATCATGAATTTAATTTTGATGAAATGGATGTTATTGTAGGTCATAGCTGCTATAACTTAAATGTTCACTCTAGGTCCAGCGAATTCTCTCTGGTCAGATCAGAGTAAATTGCGATAAAGTGCCTCTGGACTATATTCTAAGGGATTCGGATTTGTTGGAGCATGATGTTCATAGACATGAGCTAGCAATACTTGGTAATTGATTTCGACCCTCTTAATGCCATTAGACAAACCCATTGATGTTGTTTATCAGGATGAAAGTGTGCTTGTTGTTAACAAACCACCATCTATGCCAATTCATCCCTGTGGTCAATACCATCATAATACCCTTGTCAAAATTTTACACAATGAAAAGGGAATGAATAATTTGCGAGTTATTCACCGATTAGATAGGTACGTTTCTACTTATTGGGATAGTTTTCCTGGCTTTCTCGTGGATGATTTATACATTTTTTACTGTTTTTTGTCAGAATGACTTCAGGTCTTGTACTGATCGCCAAAACTTATGACGCTGCAATGAAGATCTCTCGTCAAATTAGTGATCGTGAAGTTGTTAAGGTTAGCTACCCTCTCTTGTGTTGTTTAGTTTTAATTTTCAATTTAACAATCTGATTTTAATCGAGTTTACTTCTATAGCATAAATCGAGGGAAAACTGTAACCACATCGATTAATTATCATTAAGTTTTCTGATGTATTTTGTCCGATTTGCATAAATCTTATAAGATACACGCCTGGTTGCGATCTAACGTGGATGTCCGTTCCCGCGGGTTGATTTTGACCAATTGTCCCTCTAGTTTGAAGTCGAGTGCCGTTGACACTATAATGGGCTTTGTGTTATTCTCAAATGTTATCTGTAGTGGCCTAGAGAAAGTCGTGGATTTGGTGCTCGCCATGTCAAATCCATCCCACAGCTTGTCTTTATACATCGGCTAGAAGTTCCCGAAGTAGAAGAAGTGGTAGAATTCGAGCTTCTTCCCTGTCGGTCTTAATTTTTCTCTTATTCCGTCCCAAAGTAGGGCTGGCAAGCGCTTCCTAGCATTGTTAAGTGACTTTTTCTTCATACCGATTGTTTGCTAGAACTCTGCGAATATTTGTATTTCAAAATTTTGTTGCATTATGGTAATAAGGCTCTTGTTTTTACCAGTTCTACGTTGCCGAGGTCGAGGGCCACTTCAAAGGATCAATAGTTGAAACAGACGGCATGGAGGAAAAATCGGGCACTCCTAAACCAGTTATAGTTGACCAACCACTTGGTCGCCTATGTGATAAGATGGGCCTCAATGCTGTAATGGCTGAAAGCGAAGGTGGTAAGCCCTCGAAGACTTCCTTCCTCCCTCTTCTGTTTAAGAAACCACAGAACGCTGACTCTCCTGGAAGTACAATTGTTCTCGCTCGTCTTTACACTGGACGAACCCATCAAGTGCGCATTCATTTGCAATACCTTGGTAAATTGGAAGTTTGTTTAAATGTGGTCTACTTGTTCAAATTATGAAGAACTTGTTTATCTTTCCATTTTATAGGTTTCCCTATTGTGGATGATCCCTTGTACAATTCATATGACTGGGGTGAGACAAAGGGTGCTTTTGCTAAGTATAGAGAACCACGATCGGAGCTGTTAGCAGTGCTCGCAACGTCGAGGAATAGAAATGTATATTTGAAATCAGTTGTAAGTGTGTTCGACTATTTGTTTCAACCATTTGTAAAGTAGTTGACATTTTTCAATTTGCTACTGATTTTGTTAACTTCTCATTTAGGCAATTGTACCCTTAGTATGAACGATATTTCAAACTAACTGATTGCTGCATTTTATAATTGCTTGAGTCTTTGCTGTGTGCCTTGAGATATAGTAAATTAAAAAATAAGTGCGATGAGAGAAATTGCTTCTTGTCATTAGCTTTATCATAATGGGTTTATTCATTTGGTACAAAGCTGTAGATTTCAGTGGCGTCTTATATCATTGATGGTGAGTGCTAATACTAGCTGTTTTTTGCTAAGTGCTCTCCCTAACTTTATAAGAATCAATACTGTGTTTTATTCGTTAACTTCGATTCCACTTTCTGAATCACCGTTTAGATCACCGAGGAACAGAACTGCGCTTCAGAAAACAAAAAGACCCGGGAAGACGGTGACAGGAGCAGTGACGAAAGCACGCAAGACAGTATTGCCGACGCAAATGCAAGCACGGACGATGTTTCGTCACCACCTTCGAAGAAGCGTCGCCTTTCTGGAGTTCGCTATTACGACGATTCGACTGTTAACGCGGAAACATTAGCTCTCTTGGAGGCTGCTTATGAATCGGACTGCCCCGATTGCAACCGTCGTTTCGCCGATCCCGTGACATCCAACCTTGTACTGCGCCTCCACGCTTATCGTTATTCTAGTGCTGAGTGGTCTTATTCGGCTCCTCTTCCAGACTGGGCTGTGGAGTCGGTAACGTCTGAAGAACTTGAAGCGCAAATTAACAAACTTCTTCCCCTTTTGTAATCTACTATTCCTTTTAATATATGCATGTACTTACATTATTTAAGTAGTGTGTGGTTTATGAGGTCGGTTTCGTATTAAAAGAGATGGAGCTTGCTGCGAAAATCGTAAATGATTGATGTTACGTGTTCTTATTACTTGACATTTTGTACTGCAATAGGGATTTGGAAAGAAGGGTAAAGGAATACTAGGAACTTTGAATTATTATAGTGGAATTTATGTTGCATTGCTATGCTGGCATGCTAATTTTCTGAAAGTTTTATAATACTGTAGGTAAATAGCTAGCGTTGGAGTCATTTGACCTTCAAATGTGGATTTACTTTCAGTCTCCAGTTTTGTGAAATTAAAAATGTTTCTTTCTGTTTAAAGTGGCATTAATAATTCATTCACAGCTTCCCTTACTACCTTTCGATTCGAAAGGGGAAAATTTGCAGAGTTCGTAATAAGTTAGGTGTTACCACTCTTTTCCCTCAAGTTTCCTCTGTTTAGAACAGTTTTTAATTGGGCAAACTCTTCTCTTAATGAAAAATTGAGCCTGATGTATTAAAAATTCTCAAAAGACGCAGATGTTGAGCCATAACTGCTCTTTATTTGTTTCTCGAATAGTCAACCGAAGATGCACCTATTTTAGTGTCAATCTTTATTGTGGTCTATCATACCTCCTCAGTCCACCCGACTATTAATCTTCTGATGGAGGAACAGCTATTGTTTTCCAACATCCTCTTAGAAAGTTAATAGATTTGTAAGAAGATACTTCGAAGCTAACTTTGGTCTATTTCCTAAAGTGACTTAGTGCTACAGCTGTTTAGGCAGGCAGTTGAGTAGAAGTTAACATAATTAACTGTTTTGGTGAATTTAATAAGTCGGAAGGATTCCTGAAAAAGTAAACAAATAAGCATTTCTTGGGTCGGTAAACTATCTCAAAGGTGTTGACGGACTGGTTTAACTTTGAAATAAAGTCCGGTCTAAACTTGAATAAACAAGTCTAGTCTCGTATATGATGAATGGCTTAATCTTTCCGAAGTGAGTGTCACTGTATTTGTGAATAGCAAAACATGAAAGCAAAAATAAGTGTGGGTCATGTGCTCTGTTGTCAAAACTGCTGGAAAAGGCCCAGTAAATCGATTCAGCACAACAAAATGGACTTTTGTTTGAAAACATGATTATATAAATGGAGCAGATTCAATCGATGGCATTGCCAAATATGCAAACTTAGTTGACAAAAGATATGAATGGAAGAGGAACAAGTCTGCAACTTGGCAACTGAGACTGATTAGGTGATTATTTATCTGAGACCTAAATTCTATCACTGATGCTAAATAATTGATGATATCGATAAATTAATCCTTACGGAAATGTGTTTAAAACAAAACGAATAAAGTCGAGAAACACATCACGATAACAGGTAACACAGATAAAGAAAAAATCCCTTCATTAGACACTAAATAAAGTCTATTCCACCTCATTTCAGAAATGATGGTCATATTTCTCGATGAAGTTACTTTTCGTACAATCCAAAATTATCAAAAAGTGAATTGTTACAAAACTGTGCTAATCGAATATTGCTATTTCTGTACCTTTTTTAGCTTCGTAAACCTAATTAATATTTGATCAAAACAGAAAGACTGGATTCGACTAACTACCAGGCCAAAGTTATTTATTTTATAATAAAACTTACAAACCGCGATTAATTATATCAGAGAGTAGCACATACGGCTCTGACAGATCAACGATATGTCACTTGAAGGTCATAGATCTAAAGACGCTTTAAAAGCTTACTTGAAGACAAGTACCTATCAATAAAGGCTAATTGGAGTAATAATTTAAATTGAACTAAATTATCAGGGGAAAATTACTCCAGTAAACGCGCGATTTCTTCAGATACGGCAACCAAATCACTTTGAAAATTTACTTATTTGCATTAATCCAGTCGCTAAAATTGCAGTCATGCGAGAGTAAATGGATGCGCATTGGTAAAATATAACCAGTTAGATCGTTTCTTGCCCCAAAACTACTGTTGATTCTGCAATTTATGCCTTGGACGTTCATTTGGACTGATATTTTGAAATGTAAATTATAAATTTCCAAGCAATTGTAAGCAAATCCACGACAAAGCAAAGTTTGTCGTAAAGGTATGCTTTAGCTTAGTTACTACAATACGTAAGTGTTAAAATACCTTTTGGAAGAAGAGTGAACGGGAACAGGTAGCAAATTTAATAACTGTCGACAATCCCCTTAATAGTTGAAATAGTCCTTGAAGAACCTTGAGTAGAAGGAAATAACCTGACTAACCAATCAATATCTCACCAGGTTAGAAGAGAATGAATGTTGTAACCCTGACAGTTATGACAAGATCAGTGGGATTATAATTAGTTAATGAAGGTCATGGGGTGTCCTATATAACCTATGCCACTAGGCGAAAAGAATGTTCGCAATTCGAGTTCAGCCACTTCAATTCTTTAAAAATGAATTCGATTATCAAACCAGACCCCAACCCGTTCATTGCAATTAGTCAAATCAATCATTGCAGGAACTGCTTCCTACCTAATTTCATTTATTAATTGATTTTTAGACTCATGCCTTCAGTACAATTCAATGTGCCGTAATCTAATTAGCCATCATCTGTGACAACAATTGACTGTATGATTAAGATAAATTTGACTGTTTGATTAGAGTTAGTCAAGCCTACAAAGGTGCTACCTACTTATGCAAAGGCATAACAACGCCTTGAAAACAATTCCCATGTTGTGGGTCTCATCTGTCATTTTCAATTAAGTGTCACCATAGTGATGGGGGTGGGAGGGGGGGGGGACACAAAGTGAACGATGAAAGATAGACCAGTAACCTAATTTTTACAGCTCAATTTGCGATCCAGATCAATAAGTCGACAATGATCCGTCATTGTTTAGCAAACTCCCATTTTAACCCATAATCAAGTTGTCTCTGCCTGTCAATCAATTTTGACTGTCATTATCTTGATGGTAAAAACTCGCACGAAGGTCTTAGTTAATTCCAATTAATGTATTCATTCATTTTTGCGTGCTTTAAACTTTGGGTTCATTTTGGCTAGTTATTTGGCGGTTTTGTGATGGCGTTTGGTCTGCTCATGTAGGTTAGCACTTTGTTCACTCTAGGCGCTAATCGTGTGCAGATACAAGTTTCTATGTTGCACAGACCATCATGATGTATCACATTTCACGAACAGTAATAAGGCTATGTATTTAAATGAATGGAAGGAGATTCTCCAGTTTTTTGTGACTATTTCTCCATATGTGGGAATTCTTCATCGAGTTTAAATGGCAATATTTACGTTTGGTATTTTTGGCATTATTTTCCCTTCAGTTAGTTGAGCAGCCTTGAAATTGGAATAATTATATAAAATGCTGATTGAGCATAACAGCAGTGGGTTGTCTATAAAAGCTTTCTTTACCTGACAAGAAGATTGCTTCGCGTTTGATGCTTAGTGCTTTATTCCACTAAAAGTCAATCTAATTTAGCCTCTTTTTGCTGTACATTTCATGTTATGAACCATATTAGTAGTCTAAAATGGTAAATTATGATCTATACGGTACTTAAGAAGAATTAAGTTCAAATTACTTAGAGAACAGTCTTGATAGTGTAAAATTGAAAAGTAAAATTATCTACAAATATTTTGTTAAAACTTATTAAACATTTTATAACACTTCATTCTACTTCATTTCTTACCATTTCAAAAATTTAATTTTATTTGCGTCTTAGACATCAATCACCTCGAAAAATCCGGAACCAATTCCAGCTGATCTAAAAAGGGATAACATCGATTGTCACTCTCGCACATCATTTAAACAATTCCATTTTAATAAAGGTCTTATCACGCAAAATGCAACATTTAAAGTTAATATTACTGTCATAGTTAAAGTTAATCAATATGGAAAGAAATTTACAAAATTATTTTACTTTTCTTTTCAAATATTCCCAATTTCAGAAAGACTTTTCTTAGTTCATAAAATCGGGTAATTGTTATTAAATTTGCTAATGATTATGTCCCAGATTTTGGCCTTTTGTATGTATCAAAATGTCTGTAGCCTTCTTATTAATGAATCAAGAAAACTTTCTTCCCTAGTAGGTCAAAACGGAGTTCATTATTATTTAATTTTGGAGAAAAATTAGCACACGACGGCTGTGCCCATAGTTTCGCTTTAGTTTGTAAAGAAAGTTAGATGTAACAATGTACAATGATTAATTGGCATGAAAGTCAAACGAAATTTTTGACTTTGCTATTGTGATTTGGTCCACTTAAGTTTTACATTACCCTATTAACTTTTTTTATTCCAACCGGATAAAGGTGAATTAAGCGATTTCAACGTTAAACCCAATTGTATAAAACTAAGAATAAGGGCTTAATGTGAGTTTTGTCATCAAGATAATGACAGTCAAAATTGATTGACAGGCAGAGACAACTTGATTATGGGTTAAAATGGGAGTTTGCTAAACAATGACGGATCATTGTCGACTTATTGATCTGGATCGCAAATTGAGCTGTAAAAATTAGGTTACTGGTCTATCTTTCATCGTTCACTTTGTGTCCCCCCCCCCTCCCACCCCCATCACTATGGTGACACTTAATTGAAAATGACAGATGAGACCCACAACATGGGAATTGTTTTCAAGGCGTTGTTATGCCTTTGCATAAGTAGGTAGCACCTTTGTAGGCTTGACTAACTCTAATC
>UZAE01000575.1:0-21122 GCA_900617975.1 Rodentolepis nana | reverse complement strand
ATCAAAACGCCTGCCATTTGTTATAAATAAATAAATAAATCTGAATGATATCCCTACGCTTGGCATCGAATGCGGTTCGAGGCTTTCAAGAATAATACGGAGCATGAAATAAGTAATTATCCCGAATCGTAAGAATCTAAAACTTCCATCCCAACTGATGAAGCTGCGTTGGATCTTTCCCCAATAACACCTTTTATTAACTTTCTGAAATTAGGTAAATGAGCGAAATTGTGAAATGAAATTTGTTTAACCTTTTCATAACGGGGGAGCATTGCTAAGATGATAGTGCTTCTGACAAAGATGCCAACACGAGCAGTATTCAATATTTTCGAGCCAAAAATGTTAATTTATATTTTATTGATACAGAACATGAAGTAAATTTTGCAGTGCAACTGCTTGTCAACATTTGAATTTGTTATTTTCTTAGGCAATAATTAACCGTTTGTCATGGAGAATAAAAACCCGAGATTAATAAGACATCGTATTTCAAATTAAATCAATAATTAGCTAACAGAGATATGAAACAATGAATTCAGGGTGAAATTTGGCAGAATTATCCTAATCTCGGCATTGGTGGTTTAACAGGCAACCATTAAATCTCTAATTTCAAATTTCAAAAGAGAGCCTATGTTTTTATTCGTAGTTTATACCTTCCAAAAATTTTTTTATTTTTTCTGCTATACAAAATGTAAATAGATTTCCAGATCATTTTGACTGGCAAACCACTTGAACGATATTTGAGTTCTCTATCTTATAACATTATAAATTATCAATATTTTCTAACCATGTCTAGGTAAAAGCAAGCATTATATGGATCAGGACAAATAATTTTGAGATTCATATTTAAGAAAAAGATAATTATTTTTCTAATAATCCGAAGATTCACTTCAATGCTTCCGGTACAAAAAGTAAATTGCGATAATAACTGCAAGAACGAAAATAGCCATTAGACTGCCAACAATAGCTCCAATCTTCTCCGCTTTATTCAGTTTATTTTCTAACTCTTGGGAAGTTGAAGTCTCGTTCAAAGTTGGTTGTTTTGGGGGACTGTTATCGTTGACGATAATAATCTTCCTTGGCGTTTCAGTTGTAGTATTTCCTTCGGTCCAGTTAGTCGATGCCATGCTGAATTCGAGGGTATAATTAAAAGTTGGATCAGTGGTATAGTCCGAATCAAAGGCATAATTAGAGTTGACAGTTGAATTGGAATCAGGGGTATAATTTGAATCCGTTGTGTTGAATAAGTCAGTTGTGAAGTGAAGGTCTACTGTAGTTGTAGAATTAGCTAACAAGCCTGTTTCTTTCAAAGTTGAATTTACTATAATGGCGGTAACAGCTCCGTTCAAATATTCAGTTACATTAACTTGTATTTCTGACACAACTTCTACGGTTGCAGCTGGTGAACTTAAACCGGACAATGTCATTGTGTCATTGGAATAGATGACCGCACTTGGCGTGGGAATCCCTATAAATAAGTATTTAATTTCATTACCTGAATGTAAAGAGAATCCAAATCTTAATTTATCAAAAGAAAGAATATTTTTTAATTCATTTCTATCCTTTGTCTATGTAACAAAGTAATTCAATTTAGAAAATCACGTGTATAGTTGAATCTCAATGAATTAAGCTAAGCTGTCAAAAAATCTAAAAAAACAATTTTAAAAGTAACGCAAATTATTATGTCTTCTCCTCTTTTCTCTTTACAATGCTTAATATTTATTTTATTTCCTATCAGACGAAATACTCCATTTAGTAAATATAGATTACTTGACCCCGCCTGAGTTAACCAATTAAAATGCCCTGAATGTACACCTTAGCGTATCGATTAGTAGAAGACTTAATTTCAACGAAATTTCATGAAACTAAAAGCATCGATTTTTCATAAATGTACCAAAACTGGTTCAATTACAAAACGAGAATATACTCGACATCCTTATTTAAAATCAAAATTAAAGCAGACTTTTAGAGAATTTTAAATCTTATTTCCACCTTATCACTATAACAAGCACTAACATTCATTTATTAATTTAATAAAAGCTTGAAGTAAGACACTAACCTGAAACAACTACGAGGGGTAGCAGGCTGTAGAGCACATAGGCTATCCGCATTCGAGATTGAGTATTGGTTTTATGTTTACCTAGGAAGTATGAGGCCTGAGCTCTGTGTTTTACATGCGAATCTGAGCGATAATGTTAACGTTTCTTTACTGCTCGGTAAATACGCTCAATCTACCTTTGGACTCATGTGGGCGTATTTACTAACGTCCCATGTGCAACTGAGTAAATAGTGATTGTAGGACCAGCTTCGCAAGCTGTGGCGCATTGGAATTGGATAATTGAAATAAGCTTAAGTGCATGTATTGATTCATCAATGACGATTGCCTGAACCTCTCATTAGAAAGTTAGGTAAAAAATCATAACGTCTTACTACTGATATTTCAGTAGGATTATCATTTTCACCGCAAAAATGTTGGGAGTACAAAATGGAAAATGATGCGACTGAACTTCTAGGGACAGGAGTAGACAAGGACATTGAATGGCCAGAGCTCAATTAAAATACGATTTATCTATCAATGATTGTCATTAAGGAGTTTCAAGAGCCATTGTTTATTTCAATGTCCTGAAACTTCGATCGCTCTGAAAATGCTTGCATTTGAAACCAAATCTGCCATACTTACATCTAACCTAAGGAGGAGGGGAGAAGACTTTGGTGAATACAAACAGTTTCTAATAACTTCACTACTCCATTGTGAAAAAACTGATCTTTTCCAAAAGTTTTAGTTGTTTCCACTTTGTCAAAGATGAAGGGCATCGTTGGAACGTAATGTAATAGCTTTTTCCAGAATTTGAGATTACGAACTCTATAGGCTTTGAGGATCCGTCAAATTTTGGCCTCATAAATAAGCTCTAAAAAGCAGGGCTGATGTAGCCCTTCTCCAAATATTTAATGGTGTAGCAGCAATTCAAACAGGTTTTGAAATCGCCATGGAAGTGAACTAATAATAACCAGAAGATGCAGGAAGTTCTGCTGTGCTTCTCCCAGCTGTGTGCTGGTTGACCAGAACTTGCTGATTTATATGCCTTAAGAGAAGTGGTTGTTCAATTGCCAAGCGCATTTAGATCATGTACGATTGGGGGCCGATGGCAATATCAGGACTCTAGGCTACTTTCAGTTAATGCCAAATCGAATGGAGCGAAATTGGTCGAAACTATGGAAATAAAGTTCAAGGTAAAATTTTTGAGCAGCTTTGACAAGACATTAACTCCAAAAGAGTCTTTGTTATAGAAATGAGAGATTCAGGTCAAACTGAATTACAGAGGACAACGGCAAAGAGACAATTCTAATGAAATGATCAGGATTAAGTTGATTTATCGCAGCGGGGTGTGCGATAGAAGTGGTACACCCTGGGCAATGTTTACTCATGTTTCAAAAAAATCTAAAAACCTGCAGTTGACTTCTGATTTCAAATTACCATGATCCGACTGTGTCATATTCAATCACTTCCATAATACTCGCCTTACCTCTTTTCTCTACATTTGAGCCTGTCTCCTTTAAATCTATGAATCAATCGTCTGTTTCCTCTCTCGATTTTTTTGCGACTTTGTTGTTCCTGTAAAGCCTGGAATCAACTAAAGGGCTAAAAATAACTATCATAAAGCCTGCAATTTGATATAAATGCATATTCCAAATACTTATAAAATTGAAACAAATAATTCACAGAAATAAATACATTAGAGGTCTTATCAAAAGTTTCAATTGATAAGTAAAAGCATTTCTTTTCTGCAAAAAAACATAAATGGTTTAGCGCAATTGTTTTTGAGATATTTCGTTATTAAAAAGTTGTTGAATTGACAAAATCAGATCTACCAGTGGTCAGAACACATCTATTTCAGCGTGGCTAGTTTTGGAGATTTGATTTCAGCTTCATGAGATTTGAATGATTTTCATTAATCATTAATGTTTGATAGGGGGGTGTGCGATAGATACGTGGTGCACCCTGGACAACGTATCTTTGTACGGCAAAATGGTGGGTGCACCCTGGACAACGTATTTTCTTACGGCAAAAAAGTATATCACTCGAGGTGCACCCTGGACAACGTATTTTCTTACGGCAAAAAGTCAATTGCACCCTGGACAACGTATCTTCGTACGGCAAAAAAGTCTTACTCGGCATTCGTTTTTGACTTCGATTTATTATGATTAGCCACTCGGCATTTGATTTGACTTCGATTTATTATGATTAGCTCGAAACAAGGCTAAAAGGGAAATCGTATTATGATTAGATTGAAAAAAGGCTATAAGAGAAATCGCCCTTATTAGCTTTGAAAAAGGCTATAAGAAAAATCGCCCTCGCAGAGCTTTAAAAAAGGCTATAAGAGAAATTGCTCTCGTTAAGGCCAATCACAACGTCTTCAGATCCTCCAGTAGAATGCTGGAGGGAAAAAAGGCTATAAGAAAAATCGCCCTCGTCAGGGCGATTCCAATTCTAGATCCTCCAGTGGAATGCTGGAGGGATGTCACAGGACAAAAAGGTCCAAGTACAGCAGTGTCAGTGGACGCTGGAGGGATGTCACAGGACAAAAAGATCTAAGTCCAGAGGTACAGAAATCCTACATTGTCTCCGGACAAAAGATCCAAATACAGAAAATCCTGAAAGTGATGAAGACATTTTCACAATTATGGAAACTAACATTTCGGATGACAAACTGTTCACAATTATGGAAGCTAACATTTCGGATGACAAACTGAATACAACTATGGAAGCTAACATTTCGGATGACAAACTGAAGTGAGTGGACGCTGGAGGGATGTCACAGGACAAAAAGATCTAAGTCCAGAAAAGGCTACAAACCTATGATGTAGACATTTTCACAATTATGGAATCAGGAATGTCGCCGGACAAAAAGATCCAAGTACAGAAAATCCCTAAACTTTGATGTAGACATTTTCACAATTATGGAAGCAAACCTGTCTCCGGACAAAAGATCCAAATACAGAAAATCCTGAAAGTGATGAAGACATTTTCACAATTATGGAAACTAACATTTCGGATGACAAACTGTTTCCCAATTATGGAAGCAAACATTTCGGATGACAAACTGAAGTACTACTAATTCCCAGATTACACCTGTACCTTCTACCTAAATACCAAGTTGCAAGTGGAATTCTGACTGGAGTTAAAGAAGGCCTCACCCAAGTGGAATTCTAACTGGAGTTAAAGAAGGCCTCACCTCCCACTAAGACCTCACACTTCGATCTAATCAAGAGTATGGGCTCGACACTAGACATATGCGAAATAATTAGATTAAATGCTTTGAAATGTCAAAATGTGAAATAATCAGATTAAATGTTTGGAAATGTCAAAACCACTTTAAGATATATGCATAATGTTTGGAGTGTCAAAACCACTTCAAGGTATATGCAGTCTATAATCCAAAACACAAGACATATGTGAAATAATCAGATTAAATGTTTGGAAATATCACTTCAAGGTATATGCAGTCTATAATCCACCCCAGAATCGTTTCAAGATATATGCAGTCTATAATCCTCCCCAGAATTGTCGAAACTTTGACTTTCTGAACATCTCACACAAATACTCTCTCACTTCAAGGTATATGCAGTCTATAATCCACCCCAGAATCGTTTCAAGATATATGCAGTCTATAATCCTCCCCAGAATTGTCGAAAATAATGCAGTCTATAATCCACCCCAGAATTGTCCAAAATTTGACATAAATATTTAGAAATGTCAAAACCACTTCAAGATATATGCAACGTTTGGAAATGTCAAAACCACTTCAAGGTATATGCAGTCTGGGAAATGTCAAAACCACTTCAAGATATATGCAGTCTATAACCAATGTCAAAACCACTTCAAGATATATACAGTCTATAATCCATTGTCAAAACCACTTCAAGGTATATGCAGTCTATAATCCAAAACACAAGACATATGTGAAATAATCAGATTAAATGTTTGGGAATGTCAAAACCACTTCAAGATATATACAGTCTATAATCCATTGTCAAAACCACTTCAAGGTATATGCAGTCTATAATCCAAAACACAAGACATATGTGAAATAATCAGATTAAATGTTTGGAAATACAAAACCACTTCAAATGCAGTCTATAATCCACCCCAGAATTGTCCAAAATTTGACATAAATATTTAGAAATGTCAAAACCACTTCAAGATATATGCAACGTTTGGAAATGTCAAAACCACTTCAAGGTATATGCAGTCTGCCACCCCAGAATTGTCCAAACTTTGACTTTCTGAACATCTAACAACCCCAGAATTGTCCAAACTTTGACATTCTGAACATCTCATACAAAACTAATGTTTGGGAATGTCAAAACCACTTCAAGATATATACAGTCTATAATCCATTGTCAAAACCACTTCAAGGTATATGCAGTCTATAATCCAAAACACAAGACATATGTGAAATAATCAGATTAAATGTTTGGAAATGTCACTCACTTCAAGGTATATGCAGTCTATAATCCACCCCAGAATCGTTTCAAGATATATGCAGTCTATAATCCTCCCCAGAATTGTCGAAATGCAGTCTATAATCCACCCCAGAATTGTCCAAAATTTGACATAAATATTTAGAAATGTCAAAACCACTTCAAGATATATGCAACGTTTGGAAATGTCAAAACCACTTCAAGGTATATGCAGTCTGGGAAATGTCAAAACCACTTCAAGATATATGCAGTCTATAACCAATGTCAAAACCACTTCAAGATATATACAGTCTATAATCCATTGTCAAAACCACTTCAAGGTATATGCAGTCTATAATCCAAAACACAAGACATATGTGAAATAATCAGATTAAATGTTTGGAAATAAAAACCACTTCAAGATATATGCAGTCTATAATCCACCCCATTTGTCCCAACTTTGACTTTCTGAACATCTCACACCAAACTCTCTCACTTCAAGGTATATGCAGTCTATAATCCACCCCAGAATCGTTTCAAGGTATATGCAGTCTATAATCCACCCCAGAATTGTCCCAACTTTGACTTTCTGAACATCTCACACAAAACTGTAGTATTAGGAGTTGGGACTACAAAGATACAAACATAGCTGGAAAGGAAATCAAAGACATGCTAAACAGCAACCATCCGGAACTTATTTACAGCAATGAGGATCCGGCTACATATTTGCACTACAATGGAACCAGAACAACTCCTGCCTTACTCCTGGCTTCAAGCGACATCAGCGAGCATACACTGATACTGATCGTGCAGCGAATAAGTGCGGTCGTGAGTACACAGACCTCTTAGCCAACCAGGAATCAATGGTACTGCAATGCAATGCAGTACTTATTGAATTTTAGTGACAATGGCAATAGTGGTAATAAATGCTATTCACTCCATACGTGCTGTCCCCTCGCTACTGTCGAGGTAGACTGGCATATCTCGAGAGGAATTTTGGCGAAAATATTTTGGTAGAGTGGATTGTAGAGGTTTAGTCAACGCTCGGTTTTGGCAAGTACCGCTACAGCTAATCGCTTATGGCTGAGTTGATTTGATCCATACTTGATGAGAATTTCTATTACAAATAATGGTTCTCTTACTTTAAAAATAGGGGGAGGAGAGAAGCTAGTGATAGATTTAATGGAATTCTACACGTGTTGTTCATCTGAAATTTATTTCGGTGTAATTTTGTCAAGCATTTTTTCATAAAAATTCATACTACTTATGCAATTTAAATAAAGTACTTTACTAAAATTTCAAAAAAATCTGCAAATTGCACGCGACTTCATATTTAAGTTTTAATTAGCATCCATTATTGGCTAGAAAACCGAATTTCATTAAATTTTTGTGCGAACTGTTTGGCTTCACATTCCTATAAACTTCCACTTCTGGTGTACCAGTTTTGATGTATTTATTGTACTTGAGATATACCGATTACATGCGCTTCAGTCATCGATAGTTTTTTAATTAGTTTTGGAAAGTTATCAAAGTCCCAACAGGAGCACTTCAAAAACTTTATGAAATTTGTTGGCAATAGTTTGAGAACTTGCCAACCTAGAATAGAATAGAGCATTTCCGAAATTCAGCCTCCCCTCATCATTACTCCTTCCATCTCCCCCCCCCCCCCCACCCCCTAACCCACCCCCTTCCCCCAAAATAATCCTACAAGGACAGGCTCTGATTGAAAGTTTAAATTAAACGAAAATACGACGAGGTGCTTCATAAACAGCTTATTGCAAATATGTATATGTAACATTGGAAATCTCAAAATGCATGGTTAGGTGACCGGGAAAATCAATAAACCTAAGAGGTCAAAGGCTGAGGAAGAGATAAAACGTAACGAGGTTCAATATTTTGGAGGCAGAGGTAAGGAGAAGTTTAATTAAGAAAGTAAGACAAGTTTTGATCGTATTCAAGGACCTAGGTCACAATATAATCACCGTTAAGTTGAAATTTGAGGTCAAAATTCAAGCCCCATTGAAATAGCTCAAAATGAAACATATGAATCGTGTAAGTTTAGGTTGGCGTTTGCAGAAAAGGCAGATTCGAAATGTCTGATAATCGAATAAATCAAATTAACTTAATTTGTCACGCGCATGTCATTGTAAGAAGGATTTTCATTCAAAGACAAGTTAGTTTGAAATCACCAAGTAATGGCCTCAATTGACGTTTCAAAAGAGCGCTTGATTAATAGTCATTCAAGATGTAAAATTGATTGGTTAACATTTGTTAGCACATTAAGCCAAAGAATCAGGAATTTGGAATGTCTTTTACAATCAGAGAGTATTTTGGCAGCTAACACTAATAATGAAGTTACTTTAAATAAATAAGGTCTGCATTAGGCCTTCATCTTGTCAAAAAGAAAGCATAATTATGAAAAAATTGGCTTTGACACCTTTTCTCACTGAATTCATGCTTATTGTATGCTTTTCTATCAAATAAAAATGACTCTTTATCCGTGAATTGTTTGTGTAAACAATATGATCATGCACCACTGTTTTTAGCCTGAGTAGCATTTTAATACATTTTCGCTATAACAACAAGAACTTACTATTTTTTCTTCCTTTAGTTTGGAATATAGCTAAACAGCCAAAGACAGACCTCATAATTTAATCATTAGTTCATAAATTTGGAATTGACATGGCTGTTGTTATCATATACATTTTCAGTTTCCCACCTCTTAACTTCACTATTTCTAACTTTTAGTTAAATCTGCTCTGATTTATCAATTAGAATGCTCAATTTCAACTCGAACCACTTATTATCATTCCTTACCTATCTCACTACACGCAACCACTACAGATATACTTAACTTCAACTTACCGCAATTTACAATTAGTTAAATTACTTCATCTTCCCACATTGTTGTATTTTAGATTCCAAGCGAAAAGCCTCCCTCTCTCCCTCTCTCATTTATCTTCTCCTAAATTTCATACCGCACACTGTCAAGTGTACACACAAACACGCACACACGCACCCACCCATCCCCCCACACAGGTGATTTCTGCATTCGGCAGGGAGAGAAGGCTTGAAAGGGGTGTTGGTTACTATTAGTTCCCATCCCACGACCCCGTTTTCTCTGGAAGATAGAGGGTGAGATGGTGCTTTGAGTAAGACGAGTTTAACTACCTTGACACTCACATCAGCAATCAAATCCACACCGTGCGTTTTTCATACCTACAAACAATCACATTTGCTATCAACACTGTCATACTGCCATTGGGACGGAGAGGGGGAAGGGAGGGGGGGGGAGGAGGGATAAAGGTCTAAAGAGGAATGAATTTATAGTACCCTCTCCCCTTAATCCCACCTCGACTCGACTCAACAAAAATCCACTTTAATTAGCCAAATGAACATGTGGACAAGGAGAGGAGTGGAGGGATGGGGGTGCGTATTTACGAAGACACGATTAGTCGTCTACACTTAATTTGTACATTCCAGTGTTTAGACCGGGATTTTCGAAGTGGGGGTGGGGGTGGGGGGGGGATGGAGGGATGGGGTGGGGTGAGTTTAACTTTCACTCGCATTCGGTTGTTCGCTCATTCAATCAAATACACCGAGGAAGAGTTTGTGTCCCACGGTAGAGATACTGTGAGATTAGTTGATTAGTTGGGATATTGCAAAAAAGGTGTTTTGGGAAATAAATTCCCTAACCGCCTCAATCGTCTGCTCAAACAAACATGTGAATTTAATAAAAAAAGAGTGTGTATATAGGAAATTCGAAGTGACTTTAAGCTGAAGTCAAGATGAAAATTTTGAGTACCATAAATATTAAAAAGTATAGATATGTCAAATTTACATTTTTTGCATAATATGTCGTATATGAATAAATGAAAATAAGTATTTCTTTAAATTTCGGTTAAACAAAAGACAGGGTAATTCGACGTAACTTTTATGGTGACGATACCTCAGTTGGGGCTTTTCTACGATATTCCAAGTAGACTTATCTAAATAAATGGCTATTTTTAATGGAAACATTTACATCAAATGGCAGACGTTTTGATGGCTATCATTAGCCCTTTAGTTGACTTCAGGCTTTACAGAGGAAAAGGAACATCAAAGTGAAAAAAGTCGAGATGGGGGGGGGGAGAAACCGAAGAGTTTCAAAGACGAAGTTAGAAAGGATAGAAAAAGGGTGAGGTGAGTACTGTGAAGATGTTGAATATGACATACAGTGGGGTGATGGTAGTTTGAAGTCAGAAGTCAGCTGCCGATTTATAGACTTTTTTGCCGTATGAGTATACGTTGCCCAGGGTGCACCACATGGAGGTAAACCTATCACACACCCCTCAATGGAAACATCAACAGTTAAGTGACATATTTAGTTGGCGCTTCATTGCCCTTCTTGCCCCGAAGCTTGACAGGAATTGGAGGGATGTAGTCTGAAGAATAGCTGAGGGTGGAAGTTTGTCACCAAGCTGCTGACATTTTGTATCTGTTTGCAATATTGCGGGGTCCAAATGTTTGTATCTCTGCTGACAACGTGAAACCCCGGAGAAGTGGACAATAAGTCAAGAATATCAGACAGTTTCTTTGAGCAAATTGCAGAGCTACAAATAATGTATTGACTAGTTTTATACAAAGTACAGAGTTTAAAAATGACTTCTTTATTTGTTAATATTTTTTTGTGAATCACATCTCAAATGCTGAGTAAAGTGTTTCTTTATTACCTTATGAATTTTAACATAATCTACAAGTGCTCTGACAAAAACGCGTACCTGATGCATTGTAGTCAGTGTAGCACAGATGTTTGGGAAACGTATAATCATACGGCAAAAAAGTCCATTAACCGGCAGTTGACTTCTCACTTCAAACGACCATCATATTCGACCCCTACCAGAGTACTCATCTTACCCTTTCTGTGCTTTTGTGTCTGTCTGTTTCTTTTACATTTGTGAATCACTCTTCTGTTCTCCCTCCCGAATCATTCTCATTTTGATGTTCCTCCTCCCCTCTGTGAAGCCTGAAATCGACTAAAGGGCTAATGATAACTATCAAAACGCCTGCCATTTGTTATAACTGTTTGGGCTATTGGTCTTAATTATTACGCACTGCAAAGCAATATAATTGTGGAACTATCTTCCATTGGCATGTACCTGAAAGCGGAATAAAACAATACTTTACTTATGGTTAATTGAAAGGATTCCTATTGAAGGCAGTCCAAGAAAACGTGATAATAGTTCTTTTCCTTCAAGCCACGACTTGGTCTTCTGTCATTCCAATTTTCATATTGGAGAATTTTCCCGCTTCATGTTTACACCGTCTAAAGCTCATTGGCCGGTTTTAAATAGTTGTCATGGTAACAAAAAATATTGAACAGGTAAGGTCACTTACAACCAAGTCAAATAAGGGGAGGGTGGAGGGAGAGATGAAGGAAATAGAGGTATGAAGATTAGATGTCACTCTGCTTTAATTCGAGAGCAAGACAGTGTCCATAATTTTCAAATGTGAGAAATCACTAGGCGAGGCTACAATGTTTAATCTACTTTATTTCGTTCTCAGACTCTTGAGTAAGACCTTAAGCGACCTAATTATTTCCATGTTCGTGGTGTCAATTGGATTTATTTCCGCCACGTTGACAACACAAACATTTAAGAGACTAAAGTTCACTCTAACTCATTACAGGTATTTCTTTTCCTTTCATAATTGCTGCGGTACAAGCAGGTGAATGAAACGAACAAGCTCAATGGTTCAGGCTCTATGAGAGAAAGAAAAATTGACGTAGAAATTTTCACATTCAGTTGCATATCAGTTGCATTTAAATTCCTGCTTGTCAAGGAAGAGCTCGTCATTTTCGATTAAGTGGCGAAATAATAGACAGCTGTATGTGCAGCCTATGGTACTTCTTGTGTTAGATTCATTAAGGCTAGAAGACTCCAAGAAATTCCATTTTATAATTAGTGATCGAAGGCCATTTAGAGAACTTCGCGAGTAAACCAATTATAAGGGAATAGATTACATAGTCGATAATGGTGAGAGGGTATATCAGACCAATTCTACTCTTTATTTTACTTGCAAAAAACTCGCCAGTTTGATTAAATTTAGTAAAGACGCCAGAGCTTTACTCGTATCTGACGCGCGTTTAAAAAAGAGTTTGTGGAAATCCGAACGGTAAAAAAGGCTGAGCATAACAAATTGTTTCTCCTTTATTTCATTTTTTGAGTACAAAAGCCAGCAAAGAAAGTAGCAGTTAGATTACAAATCAAAGGGTGTGCGATAGACTTACCTCCACGTGGTGCACCCTGGGCAACGTATACTCATACGGCAAAAAAGTCTATTAACTGGCAGTTGACTTCTCGCTTCAAACTACCATCACCCCATTCTATGTCATATTCCACTACTTCCACAGTATTCACCTCACCTTTTTTTCTACCTTTGTGACATACGATTTTTGCTGGACTCTCTTAACCTGGGTTGGCTGGACGCCTCTGCCTTTTGCCTTGATCCAAACCTTGAAACATATACGTGCTGATGCTTAACTCCTTTTCTTCCTTTTTGTCTTAGAAAGATCGCAAGTGTCTCAAGGACACTTCTGGATTGGCAGGATTAATACTACTTTAAACATACAAACTAATATGTTTATAAGTCATTAATATATTGGTATTGATCATATAAACATCAATGTTACATAATGAACTAATTTACATGCCTGATTATATGCTAGAGCTATAATAATACACACCAGGTTACTCTCGTCTTCTCTATAATTGTGGCGGAAATTGTATGAGTGTGCAAGTTCATCATGCGTGGAATTTCGTGGGCTCTGATGTGCTGAAGCCTTATTAACTTATAACATTCTTTTATATGTAGGACGAATCTGAATTAGAGAGTTTCTACCAGTTGAAACCGTATCTTGGAGGGGTTAAGTAAGAGAAACTCTTATTGCAGCAAAGTCGGAAGAATGACACAAGATTTGTAATGTGTGGGGGGGGGGAGGTAGATCTCCAAGAACAGAAGGTAGGTGATGATGCAGATTGAAAGGAGATAGCAAAAAGATATGATGTTAAAAGTTAACCGGCTGTGATTGGATTGGAGAGGACCGAGTTTCGGGATAGCAGTAGGTTAAAAGCCATTGGTTAGTAAGCTGTTAAGGTAGAGGTGATGATAAAGGGATAAGTAAGTTAAATTGTGGCTCATTGTAATCTCCGTTAGATTTTTGGGGGACTTGAAAATGTACTCAAGGTGATTAATGTTAACTTAGGTCTAAGAAACAGTTAAATAAACGCTTATTAAGCTTGTTCCAATTAATTATTATGCAGCTTCAAAAGCGAGAACTACGCTCCCATCACAACATATTTATTTAGAAGTGCATATTTTAAAATTTTTTTCAAAGAATGTAAACTGATTTGCTAAGTGCAACTTCAGTAGAGTACGAATAAGCATTTAGTGCAAACCTTTCTTGGGGTTCATTGAACTTATCCCAAATAGTCAAGCCACATAGAATAAAGAACAAATCATTGCCTATTGTAACTTATTATAAACGCAGGTATAGGGGATGCAATGGTAAATAACCATGTTTGACTTTAAAATGCTCAGGTATTTAAATAAATAAGTAAATAGATGGAATTTCACCATAAATTACACTACTGAAAAAGTTTACTCAGAGTTAGTAAAAATTATTGTCTTTGTAAATCCTTTAAACGCTATAAAGACAGACTGATAACAGAGAATTTTAAATTCATAACAATAATAACAGAAGTTATCAATTTAATTAAGAAGCGTTATTTTCAAAAATTCAAAAATTAATTCTTCCCTTTAACCAATGCTATTCCCACACTTTCCACTCTGCTCATCGACCAATCATAGCTATTGGGAAAGTTCGCGCGAAGTTCTCATTGGCTACATCTATATTAATTGCGATAGCACCCAGGAAGAGGTCTAATAAGCATATTTGACTGCATCTTAATATCAATTACTTAAAAATTATATTTTTTAAAACACACATAATTATTGTGAGTACAGATAATTTGAACGTCCGGAGTATGCACTTTTTAATTACCATAACAACTTAAAGACGATTTTGTACGCATATCGTAAGAACTCTCTATAATGCGAAGTTTCTTATTCTATTAAAGTACAAAAACATAAGAACGAATATGTACTGTTAAAGTGTAAATGCGTAGGGAACTGCAATGTTAAAGTTAATCTTAACCTTATTATCCCTCAATAAAAAGAACAAATAATTATTTGTTTGTGAATTTCATTAGTTTTAACTATCCCTCATCCATTAATTATAGTATATTTTAGCTGGCTACAGGTTATTCATAAAAATTGGGACATAAGTTGCAATTAATTAGAGTTCACGTAGAGAGCACTCCTACCTTTGAACAAGTTATTCCAATTACATCATTCTGATTTCTTGGGCCTCAGAAAAAAATGCGCTCTAAAATAGTAAGACAGACTATCCACTTGATGAGGCCTCGATTTGTGAGCATAAAATTGGCCAGTGATCCAGTGGATGAATTATGCAATTCGTGACTGGAAACATGAAGGGACGAACAGTCCAGTAAGCGCACACCCTAAAAATTGAATTCAAATAAAATGTGACTTTTATGGCTTCCCTCTTCGATTGCTTCCTCTTGATCTTCCATTGAAGTTGACCGTTTCTCTCCCATTAAATTATTATTTATTTTGCCCTCCTCTACGTCATAGCATAATGTAAGAAAGCACAAAGAATGATTAAAATTTGATTGCATTAAACTCCCATATTTCCAATTAAGGTGATTCATAACAGATTGAAAGTCGTCAAATAAAACTTTATTGGACTTTTGAACTTGCAATTTTAATTGTCTAAATTTATCATTTTCAGATAAATAGATTAATTACTAATATAATTAAATAAAGAAAGTCGATATTAGTGAGAATTTGTGAAATTTGGTTAGTTTCGGATTAAAAATATGAATAAATTTTAGAGCGAGCAAAACACTTCCATTTATTTTTGATTTCATAGAATTCATGAACTTTCATGTTTATCGCGTGTATGAGTGCGTGCGTGTTAGTGAGTACCCCCAAACGAACATTCGAAAACGTTCGCACTTGGCGAGAGTGGTAGCACTTCGCACTGCGCGTGCTCCTCTACCGACGCATTAAATCGTTTAAAGAGTCGTTTTAAACCAGCAAAACCAGTACATACCGCAGCAGTTAACAAAATCGAGAGTTAAAGCATGGAACTAACACCTGGGACAACTTCCTTAACACCACCAACTCCACCACCACCACCACCAAACTTGAGCTTACCAGGAGACGGCGAGGCTTGGCTACGATTGATGGAGCAAAACCCTCTGATACTTCGACATCTGCTCAGTGCTGCGTCCCAGAACTTGAAAGCTCGTGATGAAAACAATGAAGGAATTAGATCCATGATGGAAAGTGGTATGCTTCCTTGTTCCATACTTTCCAATAGAAAGTAGAAGTAGTACAAATACATTGTTTTACATGAAGGATATATTAATTAGAACAAAAGGCGTGCATATAGTTCCAACGAATCTTAAAAGCCTATTAAACATAAAAGTCATTGAAATGAACTTGCTATTCTCAAGCTATAGATTACCGAATTATCTTATTGAATAATGTACTTTATCAGCATTTTATTGAAGGAGCAACTTGTATATCTTCAATCACAATAAGTGTCAAACATTTTAATGCCAGAATAGTTCAATAGGAGGTCAAGAAGGGGAGGGAGAGGGGGGGGGGCGGTAGGACGAATCTAACGAATGTCTTGTTTTCAACTACCATTGATTCGATTACTTCTGACAATTCCTGTTGCCTAATTCCTAATATTCTAAAGTTCAATTTTAACAGTTGCATTTACTATTGCCAACATTTTTTAATTGAAACAATGGGATTAAATAATAAGTGAAGACAAAACTTGGGACATGAATAAATTCCGAAACATTTAATGGAAGGTTAGATATTAAATATGGAGGTTATTAGAGTGCTAGTCCTCCAAGTTTTAATGAGATCTGTTAAAATTACATCCTCAAAAAATTCATATTTTAATAGCGATCTTAACCTTATTCACCCATTGACTCATTATTCGGCTTTCTCTAAGATATCACAAAGTTGAATTAAATATAATAATGCTAAATCGAGCGTGGAATCAAGTTGAAAAAGTTTGTTCGTCGATGTATGCCTTTCGAAGTATTCTAATTAGACCTCAAAGATAGAGGAAAACACCACTTCATTTTAGGTGTAAATCTTTTTGTTATAGTTGAGCAATATTTGATGATCCAGGATGCTAAAATGGGATTCCACTTGTATTAATGAACATTGGCAGCAAATGTCGTGATCACAAGAAAGAATTAATGTAATAAAATCACTTTAATACGAATTGATTTCTATGAACAACGTGTAAATATTTGTTTTAGTAAATGAGAGCAAATAATGTTCAACGATTATTTTGCACTTCAAACTTCATTTTAATTATTTTAAGTCATGTAAATTTTTTTTATAAATTTTAATAAAGACAAGAAGGGACAAATCCCTAATTTGCGTAAATTAATTGTGATCAACTAAAATATTTACTTTATGTAATGATTTTAAATGTTATCAATGCCAATATTTAATACTTAACTACAAAGTACATAAAATGGATTTAAATCTAATCACCTAATCAATTGATTGAATTTTAATCTTCTTGACTATGGGACAGGAAAGGGATTACGTCAGTGTGTCAAAACTCCTAGTTGGCTTAAACTCGAGAATACTGAGTTGTCTATATATTCAAAAACGAAGAATTCTTATTACAATGCTCTGTCTTCTTCAAGTGTATGAGATTATATTTACTACATTCATAATTCGTTGCTCGTTTAATTTTTCTCATTATTGGTCATGTTTTTTAATTAATTTTTTTGCTTCCTTTGTATCAATTTCTTTCCTTTATACATGAATAGCTTAACATTTGTAGGTGGGACCCATTATTCAGTCTCCCCTCCCCAGATATTAACCAATGTTCACAATCGGCCTCTGGGAAATATAAAATCACCTCAACAATCTTCTGAAATCCCCTTGAATTCAATGGAACCACTTTTAACTGGCGTCAAACGTCAAACCTCCAGTCCTCTAACAATTGAGCCAAATTGCCACTTTCCACCGGAAAAGATCTCAGTAAGTGTGAAAATTGTTCACTGTTTTTAGGAAGCAGTTCTGGGTCAAAGTTACTTTTTTTTCAAATGGCAGGCTGTATGATATTTATCATTAGCCCTTAAACTTTGACTTCAGCTTCCCCCCATGGGTGGGGGGGGGGTACATTTATAGCAGTTAATTAATAGCAATTCATTAGCTGTCTTCTTGTTTCTCAGTATCTCTGGCTTTCCGTCGTTGTCTTTAGGGCTGGACACTGAATCAGGTGAGTCTTCTCCCAGAGTCCCAGGGTCAAAATTATAAATTCCAAAGTTACATTTTGTGCATGAAACACAATTAACAAAAGTTGGTTTATAGCAAATCTTCGATTGAACTGAAGGAAGTAGTAAATATAAAGGCAAGTTGTAAAGCAGACGGCAAAAGAAAGACTCATTCAAGAAGGCTTTAAGGAATGAACCAATTAGGATAGAAACAGAGAAAACTATATATATATATATATATATATATATATATATATATATATATATATATATATATATATATGAAAAACAATTACATCGATTTGTGAAATCCAATGTCAGATTTTAGCTGACATTTTGAGAGTATGGTAGGTCTCTCGTGTCAAACACACGCGTCATTTAGTAGGATTTGTGGTGGTCAACATTGTCACTCCTAATTATGGAGTTACATTTAACAGGGTGGGCTTCTACCCTCAACCTACATTATAAGCAGTTCCAGAACTAATATCACATTAAAATTCTCTTAGGCTCTTCAATACCCCGGGAATTTCAAGGAAACTGAGCATCGGCTTTTTAATCAAAGTGAGCTCGACGATAACCGGTAATGCTAACCCTCTAAAACTCTAATCATTCGCCAGTTTATGGGGGGCATTTAAAGTGATATCTTTGTTTTCAAATTCAGGGAGGGAGTTCCAATCAAGAAGAAAACCTCCTCTCGTGAAAACACATGCTTCTTGAAGAACTGGCTTTACGAGCATCGGAAGAATCCATATCCAACAAAAGAGGAGAAAGTGCTGTTAGCAACGGTTACGAGAATGAATTTGACTCAGGTTTCCACCTGGTTTGCTAATGCTCGAAGACGTCTAAAAAAGGATAATCGATTGACCTGGAGTGCTAAAAATCGATCTATTCCTCAACCTCCCATTCATCACCCACCTCCACCCCCACCTCCTCAACCTATTCAAAATCTTCCTCCAACTTTCCCACCAGCTGAACCTCTCTGTTGGAATGCGGATCCAAATATTGTTAGAGCGTTGGCAACGCAGGTTCAAACAATACTATTTAGCCAGATGGTTAGGGATATCAGAGATCGTTTGGCTGGAAATTCATCGGAACCGGATATGGGATTCAAACCAGAGTCAACTTCCCCACAATCTACGACATCTGCAAGAATCTGGTCTCTTGCAGATTTGGTGAATGAAAAATCGAAAATCCATAGAAATGACATTGATCCAAAGAATGATTCTTGAGAAAAAAATTAACCTTATTTACGTTTTATGAAATGCTTGGAACAGATATAATTGTATTATTAAGCAACGACTTAAAGAAAATAATTCAAAAAAATAAATTCGAACAAAAAGAACTATTAAATAGACGATAACGAGAAAAGTCAAAAGTTTTAATTCAGGTTGAAGCTACTTCGCCTTTAGCTATTCAGGGCGACTAAAGAGGGATTAAGAAATTGTTATTGCAAATAGTTATATGGTATAGTGGGGCTAGTATTTAATCGATGACTTAATTTTAAATTACTTAAAAATGTCTATTATAATCCACGTAAGCGAATATAAGGGGGGGGGGATGTAGTGGATGAGTTTGCTTTGTGGGACACGTTATCGCTGTGTGCGTCATCGTATGCCTGGATGCCTGCACGCCAGGATTGGGAGGTGCGACCGTACAAACAGTGACCAATCATCAACCTCTGTTTAACCTAATCCCCCCATCCTGATCATGAGTAGCTCCCTGCGTGTACACTTGATCCGCAATATACGTACTGAACAAACGTGCTCCGTGCTACACGTCTGTTTCCTTTATAGCTGGGCTATAACTTAGCTGGTTCTGGGAGTCTAGCTAGATGTTGGAGAATCTGCCATAGAGATTTCTGAGTCAGTCAGGTAGCAATCCGCTACAGCTTTAACACAGGTCAACTCAGTTAACCTATGTATTGAACTCATACAGACTCATATGCCCCCCCCCCAACTTTTTAATGGTTTATCAACGGATGAAGAAGGAAGAATTCTTTAAAATTCTTTTATCGAACCTCACTTCGCTCTTCTCTCCTAGCCCGGATTGTCTTCCACAAGTCCTGACGTCTTCCCCCTTGGCAAAATTTATTTGTCAACGCCCTCCTTCATGCCACGATCATTAATCTTTGCATGTCTAGGGGACATTTTTAACTCCAATTTGCGGTTTACTCACCCGGATGTGATAATGTTGTTTGTTTACCATTTGGCAACCAAAAATTGTAGAAGCATTTATCGAAATTTGTTCTGGCTCCAAACGTGACCAAAATATTGGGATTATAGACAAATACCACTTCAATCTACATGTTAGATTAATTAAATAAATTTTTTTAGAAGATTTCGTATAATATTAAGCATACTATTATTAAATTATTCATTAAAGTAGTGAGTAACACCATTGAACAAGGCGATAGACAGCAGTTAAATGGAATCTGGATATGTGGGAAATCACTTCTAGAATGCTATGATTATTCACCGCATTAACCGAACCAATACGCAAGTGGAGTGCAATTGTCTTGCCAATTTCGATTTGCAGCAGGATATAAAAAATATGTGAAAAATATGCTTTGTACAACCTGTAGCGGATTGCTACCTTAGTAAAGCCTGACTGACTCAGAAATCTCTATGGCAGATTCTCCAACATCTAGCTAGACACCCAGAACTAGCTGAGCTATAGCCCAGCTATAAAGGAAATAGACGTGTAGCACGGAGCACATTTATTCAGGACGTATGTTGCGGATCAAGTGGGTACACGCATGGAGCTACTCATGATCAGGATGGGGGATTAGGTTAAACAGAGGTTGATGATTGGTCACTGTTAGTACGGTCGCTGCACACAGAGTTGTACGGTCGCACCTCCCAATCCTGGCGAGCAGACATGCAGGCATACGATGACGAACAACGCGATAACGTGTCCCACAAACCTTTCAAGATCAATGGATTGAAAGGACTTCATTTAAATGCTTCCCATTGGCAAATCATGCTGCAATGAATCTATTTGACTTGATGCGTTTTTTGGGTATTTTATAAACTAAAAGTAATTTTGTATTTTCAATAAGATGTTGACATTGAAATTCAAGTTACGCAGAATCTACAGTTTTCAAATAAAATAAAGCGATAATATTTAGCGATTTAAAGTTGAAATAAAATATAAATAAATGGTAACATGTTGTTTTATAAGATATTTGAATTATTTGTAAACATTGATATACAATATCCTAAGAATTCGAGACCTCGATACATTTATTTATCTCAAATGGCAGGCTTTATGATAGTTATC
>UZAE01000574.1:0-21131 GCA_900617975.1 Rodentolepis nana | reverse complement strand
GTGAGGTCTTCTTTAACTCCAGTCAGAATTCCACTTGTAACTTGCCGGTATTTAGGTTAAAGGTTCAGAGTGTAACCTGGGAATTGGTAGTACTTCAGTTTGTCATCCGAAAGGTTTGCTTCCATAATTGTGAAAATGTCTACATCATAGGTTTGTAGAATATTCTGTACTTGGATATTTTTGTCCTCTGACATCCCTCCAGCATTCCACTGGAGGATCTGAAGACGTTGTGATTTGCCCTGTCGAGGGCGATTTCTCTTATAGCCTTTTTTAAAGCTAATCATAATAAATCGAATTCAAATCAAATGCCGAGTGATAGACTTTTTTGCCGTACGAAGATACGTTGTCCAGGGAGGTAAGTCAATCGAGCACGCCCTATTTGCAATATATTACTAAAGTCTTTTCGTCTAAGGCTTAATATGGAGTATTCGACAAATTAGATGACGAATAAAAAACAAATAATTTATAGCCATATTGCTCAATTTTAATTGAATGAAGTAGATAAAATTTAATCATGGCATGGAAAATTAAATATTATTTTAAAATGCGACATAAATAGCTGGTTACTACTGTACAATATTTTAATCAAATTTATGATACATTGTTTAATTAAACCGATTACCAAGTTCCAACAGGTGGTAATTTGAAGGCCATAATTCGTTAATGTACTCACAATGAAGACTTATTTAAATGCATCAAAAATTGCAAAAATAAAAAATGATTTAATGGAAAAGTTTACAGAATATCAACAAATGATTGGAGATTTAAATATCACAAAAAGATGCGACTATAAAGTCATAAGATATATAGGAGCTGGCGGTTATGGAGTTGTTAAATTGGCCCAGAACAATCGAAATGGTGAACACGTGGTGCTTAAATTCTCCAAACATATTAATGGAACCTACGTTCGTAAATCAACTGTTCGCGAATTGTGCCTCTTAAGTCAATTTGATCATCCACATATTATAAAGCTGCTGGATATTTGTCTTGAATTAAGTGAGGACAATTTGTTACTTAATTCTTAGGAAAAATAAATGATCGAATACTTCCCAGATTTACCTTAGCACTTGAATTATGCCGTTGCGACCTTCGAAGTCTCATATTTGGTCAGATTAGATACCAACCAATTCATAGCCAAAGTATTTTTCAGCAAATTTTGCTAGGCCTAGAGCATCTGCATAGGTAAGGAAACGTAATATTGTTGGTATAAGCTAAGAAATAAACTAGAATGCATGAATATTGTGACGATTTTTACTTAGAGAATATTTATATTTATTAATATTTTTGACATAGGCTCTTCACTAATATCCTGAAATTGTGTTCCAAGTTATAATTATTTACTTTTGATACGATATTGCCCTTTGGCGGTTAACTTTAACTTGATTTTATTTTAATTTAGTGATATAAATAATTTTAAATATACGTTTGCTCATTGTTTAAGATATCGGGTATTAGTTTTTATTAACTTACCAAATTTTGACATTCACATTGCATTGAATTCTTTGAAATTCGTCGGTGGTATTCTGAAGTAGCGTGTAATGTTTTATTATTGTTTCGTAATGTGAGAGCATCGAGCCTTGCTTTTATCTATGTTTCCAAAGTCGATATCATATTTCTTAACATCCTTATGCTCATACGTTTGTAACCACTATATTCTTTTTCTTCACTATTTATTTTTGACTAATTGATTTATTTTAATTCTTCTCCAGTCCCATATACATGCCCCTGGCTGTAAAGAGGTGCAAATAAAATCTACGCTACAAATTTATTAAAAGCATAGAAGAACACAAAAGACCAATATTATTACTATTATTAAAGGGAATAAGTATCACTGGGAGGTTCATATTTCTTAGTAAAAGTAGTTTTTGTGTGCTTACCTGATATTTATAAGTTTTCATTTGGACACCTGATCTACTGTCCAGTCAGGGTTCATAAAATAGTGAATTTTCTTTCATTAAAGTTATCAATGCAACGGAAGTATAATACTTTTTTATTTGTTGATACAGCCTTATACTAGCAATATCCATGAAAAGCAAAAATAGCATTTATAACATAAAGGGAGAGGGTGGAGAGAAAGAACACAAGTGTACGGAAAGAATGAAGGATTTGCATTCAGAAATGGTTGTCTCGTTTGAATTAATGATTCATTGGACTATTTGAGCGTTTATATATCTTCAAAGTTAGAATTATGATTTTCCAATTCGTCAAATTCAATGTTACAAATCTATGTCAAATTTTGTTTGTACTACCTGTTTGTAATATGTCAGAGATCTCGTGAGTGTATTCGAATTATTATTAAATAAAAAAGCTGAATTAACTCAGCTGCTGAAATCTAGTTTTCGTGGTTTAATTCACTTTGCTTAAGACTTCAACCATTGAGAATGTTGATTTTCAAGAGCTAGGGTTTGAATTTATTTGCATTTTTTTCACATAATGTGAATTCGTCTGAGTGGAAAAATTATAAACGTTATGATGGTGGAGTTGTCCATTTCTTTAAAGTTGGCGGGGTAATCTTAGTATTTGTTAACAGGATGCCTGTAATCTAATGTCAAAGATATCTGAATGGATCAATCCGGCGTCAATACTTATTTCACTTTATTCAATTCTTTAGCCGGAATATCATCCATAGGGACTTGAAACCCGCAAATGTTCTAATTGGTTTAAATGGATTTGTGAAACTAGGTGACTTCGGATTAGCTCGTGAGATGAACCAAGAAAATCTTCATACGCCACATGTCGGGACGAAAAGATACATGCCTCCAGAAATACTGCTAAAAGTTAGAACTTATAACGAAAGCTTCGACATGTTTGCCGCTGGAGTAATTTTAACCGAACTTTTCGGAAGAAAATGTTTATTTCGGGTAAGTTTTCTCGTCTTAAATGGAAATATTCTACTTTAGGGTGATAGCTTGACGAGTATAACAAGATCTATGGTACGATTGTTGGGTAAAGTCGATAATAGTAGTTTGCCGGGATCAGAGCAGTGTCAATCATACAGATTCCTATTTTCAAGACATCCACCAGGGGAACCACAGCTCAGTAATGCTTTGCACGAACGTGGTCTTGCTGATGAAGCTGCGAATCTTGTAGAAAAACTTCTTTCAATCAATCCAGAGGATCGACCAAGTGCGAGTGAAGCATTAGCACATCCTTACTTCACGAATTTTACGCTGCCACCTGAAGATTTGCTCACAGTTCTTCCAGAAGAGTTAGGTACTTATGATTAAATAGCGACCATTACGTAAACAGAAAGGTATTGATCACCCTATTTTATTTTTGTTGGAAATGAATAAAGTATTTGCTGACAACTGGAATATTCAAATAAAATAAATTTTCCTGTCTTATTTTCTTATATACACACTTGAGAATATATGGAGAAAATGAGTTTTAAATACGTTAGTGGCACACTTGATAAGGTAGACGGCCACTTTGTTTTTCAAAAAGTCATACAAAAGAGGAGTTTATTTCAATATTTATTTATGTCAAATGGCAGGCGTTTTGATGATTACCATTAGCCCTTTAGTTGACTTCAGGCTTCACAGAGGGGAAGGAACATCAAAGTGAATAAAAGTCAAGAGAAGGGGAAATGAAGAGTGTTTCAAAAACGAAGGTTGAAAATTTAGAAAAAATGTGATGTAGTACTGTGGAAGTGGTCGAATATGTCATACAGTGGGGTCATGGTAGTTTGAAGTCAACTGCCGGTTAATAGGCTTCTTTGCTGTATGAGTATACTTTGCCCAGAGTGCACCACGTGGAGGTAAGTCTATCGCACACCCCTTATTTCAATATAAGATCTCCTATTAATTTCCTTCGTACAAAATCCTAGAATGTGGGGTTTGCGCGCAAATTTTAGAGGAAAAGGTAAAATTTCTTTCTATAAGGGGTGCAAAATGAGTAATTACGCAATTTATAAATAGCCTTAAGATTTATTTTACCATCAACCTGCCTACATGACTCAATTATATACAACACTTTTCATCCTCGAATTTTAAATGACTGTCTAACTTCTTAAGATTAGTTTTGATTAACTTCTCTAGAGTTTCGTGAACTGTTTGGCATCTCACTATTCAGGGATTGGCTTTGTCTAATTCATTAAAACCAATGAACACGAAGAGACACCGCGAATGATTCCCCTATACCCGACCCGGTTTACGTTACATAATTGCACAACAGTATCCCGCCCTAGTTTGCAACTTTTCTTGGGGACAAGTACTTTGTCAAGCCTGTAACACCTATCTTCAGGTTCAAAATAAATTACAAAGCTTATTAGAAAAGCGCTTCCAAACAGCCCTCTTGGGTTAGGATTAGAAGGTGGGATCAGAAAGACTTGCTGATGAGAAACTTAAATCCTGCTGTCCCTTTGTTAGTTTGCTATTAACTCGGTATGCACGGAAGGATATTTGAACCTTGACCCCTGAATTTGCAACCTAGCCAATGAAGGAAAAATGGAGAGAACACAACTGACAGCATGTATTATATGCGCGCCGTACTTTGTGATAACATAAAAAAGTAAAGAAAGTATGAGTGGGACGTAAAGAACGATTTATCAGAAAGATGAGATAGACCCCTTCACAAGAATGATGTGCAATCGAGAGATTTGAGAATTTCCTCTCTTCGTAGTTCTGCCATCACATATGTACTGGAGTCCCTCATCTAATCCTGCATTCACCACAACAAAGCAGCATCAGGAAAATGCTTGAACTGAGACAGTCTGCAAGCGATTTCTCATTTCCATTATTCTATTAGAATAGTTTATTACATTCCAGATGAAATTCGCATCTACACCATTGGTGAGAATTCTCTGGACATGTTAAGAGAACAATAGTATTAAAATAGCCTTTATAATAGCGTAGCAAACAATAAGAAGTAAGAAATTTCTCTTGGTCATCTGAAAGGTCAGATCCGTCCATGATGGTTAACTGAAACCATCACACCAATATGTCATTAGAAGCGTAGGCGGAAAAAAGTAAGTAAGTGAGAGTTTTGCTGCATTAAAGTCTACTTAAGTAATGAAAAACATGGATTCTCGTGCTAATCAAAACTAAGGAATGAGAATGCGTCAAGTCACAAATAAATAATGCTCTTGTGCAGACAGACCTTTGTAGATGTGAGACACGCCGACAAAAATGTAGTTTCGGAGAAAGTGTGAAAAGTGCGTTGACAGAATCATACCTGAATTAAAACAGTTTGAAGAATAGGGTCAACTCCATGAAGAGAGTATCTGTGTTTACAAGAGGCAAATGCATCAAAAGATTTTTGGATGATGAATTGAGATTGGGGAAGAATCGATTGAGATACAAAAGGTCGTAGAAAAATACGCTATGAAAATATAAATTCTAAAGAAAGACGTTGAAACAAGAGGACAGGGACCAAGTTCGCCTGGCAGAAAGGCATAAACTCATTGGTGAGGAACAAAGGTAAGGAGAGAACCAATGATGGTAAAAATGGGTGGAGAAGTGCCTTCTAAGCGATTTTATAGGAGGGTTAAATAGAAGACGTCATAGGAGATAAAGACGTAGAAATCGCGAAATGAACTCGTGCATGCGAGTTGGGAGTGGGAATGATATATACACGAAAGACTGTTTAGATAGGAGATATTATAAAGTGGAGGAAGATTTCTCTTTAGTTGTTTTATCAGCAGAGAAAGGAACGTCAATTCCTGCGAATAACATTTCGTTAGGAGATCCTGGTCTGCTAGCAGTAGAGGTATCATTCCTGAAATTTGCCTCCATCCACGCCCCAAAAAGTGCATCCGCCACGTCATTTTGGTTTGTATGCGAGACTTTAACCCAAAGCTGGTCATCTGGCGTTGTAATTGTTACCATCCAGTCACGTATCAGATCTTCAGTGGCAGCACCCGAATATTGAGCCTAGGATGATAAGAAGCAAAGTTAAGATACTAGAATCTCCAAATCAGGAGCAAATAAAAATACCTTCAAACTTACTGAAGTGAACATTCTCTCAGAGAAATGAACGGGCATAGGAGTATTCTCGATATCAAACAGTGGTAAGAAAATAAAAGTATCCCCAACAATAGATTGAGAAATTTCCGATGAGTCTGCAGTAGGAAAGGGAGCAATCGGTACAAGAGCGCTAAAGTGACCGGGCGTATAGCCCACAACAAGGGGCACTTTTAAGCATACGTCCTTCTCCCAGAGAAAAGGTAGATATATACCTGTAAATTAAAACGAATACAATTTAGATACTAATACTTAAAATATATGTATTCCAAAACACAACTCTACATAGATAGTTTTCTTTAGAGTCTAAGTGGAGGCGGTGAGATGAATACCAAGGAAACAGATAAAGTTACTACATCTGAGCGAAGTGACCATTGAGTAAACTGCTTTCGGAACTCAGAATTTGACCAGAATTATTTCATCTTTTGGTCGTCTTCTTTACATGGAAAGAAATGATTTCGCATGAATTCACTACATGGGGAACATCTTGAATTTTTGAAAGGACCCATTCGTCGGTGACCTATTGGCTCGCTTTTATTTGCATAGGCAATGGCACTGAGGATCTTACTTTTAAATGATGGCTTATAAGTAAAAAAAGGGTTGAAATAGGAAAAAGCAAGAATTTTTGCAATGGGGACTCCAGTTTGATTACCTCCTCTCACTTATTGTATACCTGAGATCGAGCAATCTCTAAAGTTCGTCTGATCAGGCGATTTAGCACGAGACGAACTTGAACAGTATATATCGGACAATTATGAATAGAAGGACAATGATTTTAGGTGGCGGCAATCCAGAAGTCAATTAGGTGATAAATTAGGTATAAATTGATCAGATTGCAGAATATATAGTAGGTAGTCGATACATCATAAAACGCATTGAAAATTAGAAGGTGAGGAATTTCTAACACAAAAAACAACACTCACCTTGAAATTTCGAATATTCAAGTGGTAAATCGTCAGTCAAACTAAGAACAGATTCCACACTGTATACAATAATAGGTCGGCGGAAAATGTTGGCAAGAATGAAGATGTGAATTTGCTCTAGAGGTTCATCTGTGTCAAATAAATAAAAAAACTTGTAAACACGGATGATAGTCAACACAAGTAAAGTGAAAAAATTTTCACTCACTACTTGAAGTGGCGACTTTCAAACATGACTGCCATTCCTTAAGTACCTGGTCCTTACTGAGCTCATATTCTGCGGCATCGGCCTCCTGCTTTTCGTGCTCAAACCAGATTTCGTAGAGAATTTGCTTGCATGATAGAAAACTGCTCGCGAGGATTTTACGCAGAAATGAATCACTGTCCACTACTCCAAAAGACGCCTAGGGGAAAATAACTTCATCATTATTCGAGGTAACCGGAAGGCATATCAATCCATACCGTTCACTACACTCCCAGCGCGTATCTCATACATCAGGTTTCGTAGCCATTTAAAGTGCGCACTAGTCAACCGTCTCTTAACTTAAAATATATTGACGAAATTCGTATGACATTAAGCAATGAGCAATCAAACGAAATTAAAGGGCCACGGAAAACCCGCTAACACCACTCGAATCTAGCCAATAGACTCGTCCTGAACCAATATCTTGAATAATGTACTTCCCAAGCAGAACCGTTTTGTGATCCTCACTAAATCCTGGTTTCTGGAATTGTGACTAATGCTCCTAATACATGGGAGCTCGGAGGTATCTTCTAACCTCATCTTCTCAAAATGGGTTTCACTTTTATAAATGCGACGCAACAGTAGATTTTGAGTTGATTATCGATTACAAAATAATTAACAAATAGAATCTTCGAACAGGAATATGATGAGATACGGGTCGAAAGAGATTATTTCAGTCAGGAGACCCAGTTCAAATGCGAAAATTCTAGCATTAACCTTATTATTAGTTAAAGTCAATTAATGCGGTTGATCGCTCCACTTACCAAATTTGCAAGGGTAGGGAATGGATTCACGGCCTTAGAACTGCCATCACTCATGCATTAAGATACTTATTAGACTATACATGATGGATGCGCACCCATGAAATTAAACAAACTTACCTGCATTAAACTATCCAACAAACAGTCACCATTCGCGCGGTTCAGGAGAGCTATAAGTCGACTTGTATGTTCGAAATTGTCTAGCCACCAGTTAATAGCCTTTTTCTCCAACTCTGAAGGCAATAAATAATGAATGAGGTGTCAAGCAGTATTAATCCATAAAAAGTTTAAAACCATAAAACTAAAATAATAACCTTTCTGAACAGGAATATCACAGACCATAGAGAATAATTTCGCCTGAATGGGCATTGGAAGTGACCTTAGTTCAGCAGGAATGAAGAAATTCCCATTTTTTTGGAGATAATTACAGACAAATTCGCCATCACTTTCTCTAAGGGAAACCGCAACCGCAGTCCGAATATCCCTTGATTGAGCGGAATACTTTTGCCAAGTCAAAAGAGGTTCGACTGCAGACAGTTCTTGAGAAGTCTTGATTGATTTTCCATTTGTTACACTGGAATTAAAATTGGTCACAGGCTGCGTTCCATTTGGAAAACATGACATTTGATCCGAGGCAAAAGCATTTAACTGAGACGCTTGAGATATCGTATTTGATAAATTGGCACTAAAAGGAACCACGTCTGATAGAACATTTGGAATATGTTGAGATGCGGTCACTTGAATGGGAGAATTAATTTCTCTACTTCTAGTAGCGACGCTTGAAGCATACTCGTCGTGAACGTATGAAAGCGAGGGACACGTTTCAGGTTTGAGAGATTCACACTCTGAACATTGCCTACTTTCTTTGGCATTGGGATGTGAGCATAGAGGACAGGGCCACCCATCGTTATCTGAACAGGAGGAAAACATTGCAGGGTTTAAAAGGATGAAGAACCTACAATAATCGATGAACACTGGGAATAAACAAATAGCGAGCTTATAGAACTGCCTTCCAAACAATCGGTCATTATATGAAGACCCTACCAATTTGAACCAATAGTCAAGGTTTCAAGACCAGAAATCGTTTTGAAGTCAATGCATACGAACCAAGGATCCGATTCGGACTATATTTCTATAAAAGGAGGGGGATTAGGGAGACACAATGAAACGAGTTTGTAAAAATAGGAGAAGGGGCTTGTCATAAAGTTACAATAAATTTTGTGAAGCAAGTTTCCTCAGAGCTAAAATACCAATTCTTTACACATACAGCGCATATTACATTGACGAGCATATACAACGCTGACATTTGGCAGAATTAAATTAGTTTTTTTTCTTAAATAATTAGTAAAACTAGAAAGTGTATATTTGGGGAACGCCATGTATTATGCTGTGGTGCCATAGTACACTAAATCAATAGAGAACGACGTTAGGTAAATCATGAGAATAAGCATTAGTCATATAACATAAAAATTAAATCATAAAGACAAATAAATAAATAATTTTAACTGACAATTAGCGTCAATCATTGCAACCTTATCCTCGACAGTAGGCACCGCCCTTTCAAGCTGACCACCCTCATATAGTCCTCAAAACCGTAATAATTAAAAGATAAGCATGCATTATTTTTAGCATTGTTCATCAAAAATAAAATATTTGATAAAAATTCTAAAAACAGTTTCGCTCACTTAAAATTTTTAAAAAAATATTATAGTAAAATTTTAAATATCATATCCCACATTGGAACATCTTGCATAAAATAAAATGTTACATATGCCCTTTGCCTGTTAAAATATTATTTTTTACATTATAAATATAATTTTTGTTTTAATATATTCTAAAGAACGGTTCACTTTTATTTAAAGACATGAAAAAGCAAATTAAGTTTTAATATTTCTGCAGGATGAAGGCGTTGCTTTATGATATAATATGTCTATTATTACACATTTACTTTGATTTCGTTAGACGTCGAAGATTTGATAATTATAATACATTTTAATTATTCGCATTTTTTATTTTTTACGGGTTGAATAACTGGTAAATTTAACTTAGGCAAGGTTTCCTACATTAAATCAGTCAAAAATCAAGACAAAATAATCAGCTCTTTCTCATGAATTATGCAATTTGCTATCTGAGTTAATAGTCTCAGGCGTTTTCGATCGACCAGGAATTCTCGTCATGTATTCGTTGGTTTGTCTATAAACCGGCAGCTGACATCTCCCTTCAAACTACCATGACCCCCCACCCTGTATGTCATATTTGACCACTTTCACAGTATTCACTTCACCCTTTCTCTGCCTTTGTGTCTGTCTGTCTCTTTTGCATCTGTGAACCACTCTATGAATTACTCTTCTTCCCCCCCCCCTCTCGAATTTTTCCCACTCTGATGTTCCTTCCCACTTTTTTCGATTAGGGATTAAGTACCCACTCATCTACTGAGAAAATTGAATTCTAAATCGGTTCCGGAATGGTCATATTTGGTACAATAGAGTATTCCATTGTAACTCCAAGCTAACTATAATAATTTGTTATTATGTATATATACACAATATATGGCCATTCAAGGGAGGAATTGCATTTCAATTTTCTCTTTAGGTTGGTGAACATTTAACCTCAAAGTGAAAAGGTTGCGTCGATGTTTTCTAGTTAGCGTCAAGAGCTTGTTGAGTCGTCTCTAGTAGGGGCTAGTAAATGATGCCTGCTGGACATAACTGGCTATTTTCATCGTTTGCTCATCAACTAACAAATTACTTAAGTTATACCATTAGGTTCTCAACATCACAACCTGGGTCCAAATCGCTCATTAATCTTTTCCTCTTTCTTGTGGTCAAGCTCAAAATGCAGATATATTAACGAATTTCATATTACTTCAGTCAAAACTATATATAGTTATTGGGAATCCTTCAAAATCTAAATGAAAGAACGACAATATGAGTAAAAAGGTTTTGCTGCCATTCGGACAACCTATGTTTAGAAAGGGACGTGAGGATTTGTTTCATGATAATTTATACCACCACGACCCTCTGAATCTTTGCCAACAACAGGAAGCATATTGCTACTTGGTTCAAGAAGTGGAACACTGTGGCTGCATTTGAGTGGAAAAAATATTTGTCACCAAATCGAATACCCATTCCACCAGCATGGCCCCTAATTGACAACTTTTGTTTATCGGCGATGAAGGTAAGAATCTGATATATTTTAAAATATTTTATTAGCACTTCAGTTCAGCAAAAAGCGACTATGATGCTTTAAAACATCTTAGAGCTCTAAGGAACAAATATGGAGGTATAATATCAGTGAATTCCTAAAAGATTTCGTTATTATGTGAGCCAGTAAATTTGTGACTTAAAGACCGAAAAACAAAGCATAACTTCATCGAATGCACATGAAAATGACTAGCTATTGAATAAACGTTCGTATTTACCAAAAACTCAACAACTAAAAATGTTTTGCTTTTTAGGTTAAAGAACATGTAATTTCGATATCTAATTTCATTAGAATAATTGTCCACAAATTGTAAATTAAAGAAATAATAAATTACAAAATTAAATGAAGCAACAGGCCTTCTCTATATTCAACTGCGTAGGCCCCAATAAATGTAGCAGTCGTTATCAGGAGCACAATAGCGAGAGGTTTTACCATTAGAGATAAATTACTCAATATTTGTGGTTGGGTGTGAAATATGACTCAACTTGCGTCAATTTAAAGCTATATTCGCGAAGCTTTTTAATATAAGTAGTCAATATAATATAGTAATAATATAATGTGACATTAATATAAAAGTGAAAGTAATAACAAATAAAATTGAAATAATCCAATTTTTGAAGCTAAAATCGTTGTAATATTTATTCATTCCAAATGGCAGGCGTTTTGGTAGTTATCGTTAGCCCTTATGTTGACTACGGGATTCACAGAGGGGAGGAACATCAAAATCACAAAAAATCGAAAGGGGAGGATAGAATAATGATTCACAGATGCAAAATAGGCAGACACAAATGTAGAGAAAATGGTAAAATGAGTACTGTGAAAGAGGTTGAATATGACATAAAATTGGGTCATGTTAATTTAAAATCAGAAATCAAATACCGATGTATAGAATTTTTTGTTGTATGAATATTATTTGCCCAATGTACGTAAGTCTATAACACACGAATGTTGTAACATAAATATGGTAGTATGATTGCTGTTATCTAACAATGGTATACTTGATATAAATTCTGTATAAAGCGAAATTATTCGCAAAATTTGATATTTTTTATGAAATGTTTTCTTGAATATTTTGATCACATTAGTTGATGGTGTTTATTTTTTTCAACTGTTTTCCAAGTATCCAAAGCGGTAATTTGAATTATATTATTGGTTTATGATTTTTAAAAATGTATACGTACATACCCTCAAATAAAATAACCGAAATAAAGCAGTTAATGATTGCTAAGTTTGAAGATAATAAACAATTAATTGAATCGTTAAATATTCCTGAACATTGTGATTTTAAAGACGAAGATAAATCATTAGGATCAGGAGGATATGGTGAAGTTATTTTAGCCAGAAGACCGCAAAATAAAGAACTTGTAGTACTTAAATGTTTTAAATCTCAATTTGAAACCTGCCTTCGTCCATCTGTTGTGCGTGAGATATGTGCCTTAAGTCAATTTAACCATCCAAACGTTGTAAAATTGCTAGATATCTGCTGCGAAGAATGTAAGAAGTGTATAATATTTAATTCTTAGGTATACTACATGGGTCTATGTTTCCAAAATTTACGATAGCACTCGAGTATTGCTGTTGTGACCTTACCGATCTCCTGAAAAATCAGGTTCAATACAAAGCACCCCATTACAAAAGCATTATTCAGCAAATTTTGCTTGGCTTGCAACACATTCATAGGTAAGTGCACAAAATAAATTTTTTATTTTAAATATAAATTTGAAGGATTTTGATATTTTGTAATCTATCTACATTAAAACTTTGGCAAAAGATCTGAGGGACATCTTTTGTCCATAATCTTGTGTCGCTACCGCCTTCTCTATTTGGAATGAGTTGCTGGATTCAGTCGTTAGTATTGAGATGTTTAACTTTGCTTTGCGATCTAATTTCATAAAACAAATAAATGTTAATATTTAAAGTTAGACTTCCCCATTTCATTACTTTCAAATCCCATTTGAATATTTATTTGATATGAACAGAATCTGTGCAACGGACTCTATAAAAGGGACTACTGTCACAAAAAGCATGCAGCACCATAACTTTGTGCTGTAAGTCGTGAAATTCGAAGGTCATTAGTGTACGGAATAGTAGCAAACATTTTACAATTTCTAGTCAAAAGGTAGCATCTGAAAAGTTACATTGCCCAATAAGGAATAAAAATTTGAACCAAAGGGAGTAGAGAGTAACATTTGAATTCCAAGAGCCTTGTTTTCTTGCTTCCAAAACTATTGACCACCCCAGTGTCCCAGAGTTTAATTTTGTAAATTTGTTCCTTGGTTACTCTATAAGTTTATGTTCTCGGTATTCTGAGCTGATTCAGAATTTGATTCCGTTGAAGTGTTTATGGATCCGTATCTCCTTTCACCCACGATCGGGTAGAGGAGATGGGCAGAGAATTCTGAAGTCCAGCTGTAGCCATCTTCAATAAGATAACCATATCATAAAGAGTTCTATGTACGTTAGCTAAATTCATTCATCGATTTCAACTTTTATTCTGAAAAAGTAATTCAATTAAATCATTATTCTGTTTGAGATTATTTTATCCCCATATCGAGATTTGAGCTATATACAACTATTTATCTTTGGAATGTTAAAAATGGAGAAATTAAAGGACTTTTAGTAAATGGTATACCAAGTTTTCTACCAAACATGAATATCTAATCATCCATGATAAAGAAAACAAAGTTTTTATGACCCATAGAAGGGAAAAGTAAAACGAGATGATGGGAAGACAAAGAGGAGAGAATCAGTCATAAGCTGAGAATAAAGTGGAGTCGCACTTCGTTTGAACGTTCGTAATCTAACTTTTATAATACACCAAAGTTCAGTTTTGGGTTTGTACTCCTCTATCCTTGGTGGTTTTTGTCTGCAACGATCAGACCCTTTTCTCGTTATTTAATTTTGTGTTGCAAATTCGCCCACCAAAATGCTAAGAACATTCTTTTTAATTATTACGGACTCTCTAGAATCAAAGGAACCCTATTGTTTGAATGCTTGAAGAGGTTAACTGTCTCAATTTATTGCATTTTGCAATAAATTAACCAAAAATTACTTTGTATTCGAATAAAATTACTTTGCATAGACAATTTAAACAAAGGATTGAAACTAAAATTCTTTTTTTTTCAGGCGACACATAGCTCTAAATAGAACGCTAATGGAAAAGTGGAAAAAAAAGATAAGTGGTGGGCTATTCAGTCTTGAAATTACGCGACCTTCATAGCTCCTCTTGTGGTAAAAACCTCTTGGTCCCAAAGACTTCATTTTTTTGATATATTGGAGTCATTCTGTCGGAGATTCCTTTCCGAGGTTGATGGGTGAAGATTTTGGTTGAGTGTGCCTTAAAGAGCAAAAATTTTAATTCCTTTTTGATCTTCTCATTTAATACAATTCCAATCTATTTAATTGTAGAAAAGTAAGCACACACGTATACAGTTTTTGGTGGTAGCATTGTTCCTATATTTAAAGTTAGGGGACTTTGTTTTAGTGGATAGTAACAAAATTTGTCTCTCATAGTGGTGATGTTCACGTCTTACAACTTACTAATACGTGTGTCAATTATGTGTGAATAAATATTTATTTACATTTTTAGCTCAGGTTTCATACATAGAGACTTAAAGCTGGCAAACGTTCTAATTGGTCGAGATGGAAGCATCAAAGTAGCTGACTTCGGATTATCTCGTTTGAAGAACCAGCTCGGCCTTTATACTCCACGTATTGGAACGAAGAGATATAGGCCTCCAGAAGTTGTGCTCCTACTCGGTCGGTATGATGAAACTTTTGACATATTCAGTGCTGGAGTAATTCTATCCGAATTGTGTTTGAGAACCAATTTATTTCTGGTAAATGTATTGTTTATATATATATGGTGAACGTTCTTCTTCAGGGCAATTCCGATAGAACCTTAGCAAAGTCCATGGTAGAAATGCTGGGCGACATCGATGATAAAAGTCTTCCTGGATCGCAGAGATCACGTGCATATATGCGTCTATTTGATGGTGTACGTATTGCGTCTCCCATATTCAAGGCACGTATGCAGATGATGGGTGCTTCATCGGAAACAATTAACTTCGCAACTAGACTTCTTGCTATCAACCCAAGTAATCGGCCAAAAGCAAGTGAAGCCCTAGATGATCCATACTTTGTCAATGACCCACAGCCAGATGGAAATTTACTTCCACTTCTTCCTTCCAGGCTGAGATGTCGTGACTAAACTAATAATAACTTAGTCGATGGAGAGACATTCCATCTTTTTTAACACTGATAAATTGCTCGCAATAGCACTCTATAAAATGTGGTATTTCAAACCAAACAAGAAATTAAAGCCACAGCAATACATTTTACTTGTTTCATTATCATTTATTTGTGATTTTAAATAATTTCCAAATAGCATTAAAATTGTGAGTCATCGATGGGAACAATGTGGGAAAATAAAAAGATTATTATTATTTATCATTTTCGAGGCCAGCATAGTATTAACACTCAGTTTTTAGAGAATATAAGCATTGAAATAGTTATTTACTCGAATCACCTTAAATTTATGAAAAGAAAAGTAAATACTTTAAAAGAATTAATTTAGAATAATGCTTTAGTTCAGTTTTATTTTGAACTATTACATATATTTGCGTTTTAACTTCAATATGTATTAATTTATATCAAATGGCAGACTTTATGATGGTTATCATTAGCCCTTTAGCTGACTTCGGACTTCACAGAGAGGAGGAACAACAAAGTCATAAAATGTCGAGAGGGGGGGGGGGAACAGAGGAGTAATTCTCGGATATAAAAGGGGCAGACACAAAGACAGAGAAAAGGTAAGATGAGTACTGTTGAAGTTGTCGAATACGATATATAGTTGGGTCATGGTATTTTGAAGTCAGAAGTCAACTGCTTGTTCAAAGACTCTTTTACCATGTGAGAATAAGTGCCCATGGTGTACCACGTGAAAGTAAGTCTATCGTGCACCCCCCTCAACATTGACATAGCAACTGAAATAATTACGCAATTTTCTAACAAGATTTCGTTTGTTATTTTTACATCTTACCAAAGCGGAAATTAAATTAGTCATAATTGTCAAATACTAAAGGCTTAATTGTAGAGTTTAAGTTCTCATATTCTAATGATCTCCTTACCTGCAAACTAGTAAAATCTGACGATCATGCGTGAAGGAATGACATCGATTTTCTCATTAACTAAGCGAACCATCTGAGATCGTGGTGGTTCCAACAAGATGACATGTTTTAGGGCAAAATAATATAAGTAGCATGATGATTCCGACTTTGATGTTCGTAATGGAACAATGCAAAGGTAGTTAAAGGGAAGCATTGACAGAAAACATCGTTATGACCGAATCCCAGAGTCGAACCATTATGAGACAGTGTATTTTTGGACTTGCGTATATGCACGGGTAAATAATTATAACTCGAATAGCACCGGTTTCTCAAATTCTTTAAAGGCGTCCAAATCTCCATTTCAATTTTTGTACATTGCGTATTATGCATAGAGATCTGAAGTCAGATAACCCACTGATAAGTTACGATGGAGTGCTAAAGATATGGGATTTAGAGCTTGCTCGTTTTAAAGTTGCTAAGGCAATTAAAGCTCATTACACGCCTTTTATTGGAACTTTGAACTACGGATCACAAGAAACTCTCCTTGGATGCACGAATTACGATGAAAGCTCCGATATGTGGTCCGTAGGATGCATTATGCCCTAACTTTATACAAACACCATCCTTTTCAAGACAAATTCTAACTTTAGTGCAATGCTAGCATTGAATTCAAAAAGTAATAAATTCAATTAAATTTTACTAGGGTTCCACGATTTTAGAGGTATTAAATTCAATGTGCCAAATTTGCGGCTTAATAATCAACGGCACAATTCCTTGAATGGAAAGCAGCAGAAAATTTAACCTCGTTGCAAATTTGCCCCAGTATCGAGTTAGCACGCATTGCCTCCACACTGACCTGCTCGTTAATTGAAAGACTCCTTCGACACATTAAAACACAGCGTCTAACCGCAGAACAGGCTCTTAACGATCCATACTTCACTTTGAACCAAAGTATTATTTATTTATATCAAATGGCAAGCGTTTTGATAGTTATCATTAGCCCTTTAGTGGACTTCAGCCTTCACAGAGGGGAAGGAACATCAAAGTGAAAAAAGTCGAGAGGGGGGGGGGGTGGAAAAGAAGAGTGTTTAAAGGATGTAAAAGAGACAGACACAAATGCATAAAAAGGTGAGGTGAGTACCACGAAAGTAGTCGAATATGACATACACTGGGGTGATGGTGTTTTGGAGTCAGAAGTCAACTGCCGGTTAATAGACTTTTTGCCGTATGAGTATACGTTGCCCAGGGTGCACCACGTGGAGGTAAGTCTATCACACACCCCTTGAACCAAAGTAAAGATGTCAATCTATCCAATATACTTCAGAAGCAATTTAAGTTGGATATCTTTAAGATAAGTCGGCAGGAGTTTAATCCAACCATATCTATAAAAGTCTTCTGTTAACTTCCTTAAGTCAAGCATTTTTTAACCTGTATTAACATTTTTTAATAAATCGTACACGATCTAACATTTTTTAATACTTATTTTAAAAGTCAAACTTATTACCTGAGAAGAATTTATAATTTTACGTCAAAGCCGATAGCAATATAAGTGCTAAAAATTGGAGAGCAAGATTTATGACTCAAAATGTAAGGAATACAACGCAAACTGTGGAAACTTATTTAGAAGAAGTAAACCTCATAAATGATTCTTCAAAATAAGGTGAAAATGGAGGAACCAATACAAGAGAGAGCGAACGTCAAACCCATATGTTTTGGCTCTCAATAGAAATCCACAATCCCTAAATTTCCATTTAGAGGAAAAGTGATTTCCTTCCATACAACAAATATATATGTGTATATATACATATATACATATATATATATATATATATATATATTAGGTTGGCAACTAAGTCATTGCCGATTTCAAATAAGAAGGCAAATTCGGAATTTTTGTTTAAAAATATAACTTTATTCAATTAGATATTGGCCGTTCTTGTCGATGACCTTTTTCCATCGTTCTGGCAGAGTAAAAATTCCCCCTTCGTAAAATGTCTGGTCTTTGCTATTAAAAAACTGAATTAGGTGTGATCCGACATCATCCGCGTTGTTACAAATTTTACCATTTAAAGAGTTTTGCATGGAACGAAACAAATGGTAATCCGAAGACGCAAGGTCAGGGCTATATGGTAGGTGTGACAAAACATCCCAACCCAGTTCCAATAATTTTTGCCGAGTAACCGAAGATGTGTGGGGCCTTGCGTTATCATGATGGAAAACAACACCCTTCCGCCGATTTGATAATGCCGCCGGCCGCTTATCTTCAATTGCATCCTTCAGTTTTTCGAGTTGTTCAACATACACATTTGAATTTATCGTTTGGTTCTGCGGCATGAGTTCAAAATACAAAATTCCTTTGTGATCCCCCCACCAGACTGACAGCATAATCTTTTTTTGGTGAATCTCTGCTGCTTTTGATACTGTTTGGGCTGGTTGATCTTGCTTCACCCATGATCTCTTGCCAGTAACATTGTTATAAACTATCCACTTTTCGTCGCCAGTAACTAGGTTCTTCAGAAATGGATCATTCTCATTGCGTTTCAGTAGCGGCGAATCACAGATGCTAATCCGTTGCGTCAAATGAATTTCCTTTAACTGGTGAGGGATCCATAAATCAAGTTTCTTGACATAACCAAGGGTTTTTCATTTTTTTTCAATGCATGTATGCGACACATTGAGCTTCTCTGCAATATCTCGTGTTGTGCTGTGACGATTTGAATCGATAATGGCCTTGATATGGGTTTCATCCACTTCGACTGGGTGGCCAGATCGTTGTGAATTTTTCAGTGAAAAATCACCGTTACGAAATCTTTCAAACCAATTTCGACACTGCCTATCTTTTAAGGCTTCATCTCCATATACGGCACATAACTTCTTTTGTGCTTGCGATGCGTTCTTGCCTTTTCGGAAGTAATACAATAAAATGTGTCGGAAGTGCACGTCCTGTTCTTTCATTTTTAAATTGGGATAAAAACAAAACTAAAGAACTGAACAAAAAATTTTTTTACTAATTAACCTAGAAGCCTATACAGTAAAAAAAATATAGGTTAGATGCTCTGGCCACGTTAACAAAACAAAAGAAAGTATAGAGTGAATCTGTCAACAAAAACGGCAATGACTTAGTTGCCAACCCAATATATATATATATGAAAAAAGAGAATAAGGCCTAGCTCACTTAAGCAGCCTGTTCCAAATGAACCAATCGAAGGTAGAGTAGAAGGAATTATTAAGTGATAAACAAACACACACACACACACAGAGGCAACGCAAACATAATCGCACCAGAGGGCAATCAGCGGTTTCGGCTATCGCATTCAGCGTGTTAAACTTCATCACTTCTATTGCAGATATACCTACCACAACCTGAGAACAGTTAAATCTACAACGCCAACTCTAGGTTCATAATTTCTCATTTATCAATGGAATGCACGTTTTAACTAATTAGAATGGGACCAAAAGCCAAGGAAACCATGCTGACGCTTTACAACAAAATCTGGAAGACCAGTCTCGTACTTAACCAATGGAAAGCTGCCATAGTAATACCAGTACTAAAAAAGGGCAAAGACCCTAGCAACTTTGACAACCATAGGCCTATCTCCCTCACAAGCGTTCTGGCTAAACTTATGGAAAGAATGGTTAACAGGAGGCTCACCTGGTTCCTTGAGACCAACAATATTCTTAGGAGTGAACAAGCAGGTTTTAGGCCACAAAAATCAACGAACCAACAAGTAGCCACTTTCTCCCAACACATCAAAGATGCCCTTGATGCAAGAAATACCCTTACAGCTGTTTTCGTCGATTTCATATCAACATATGACTTAGTATAGAAAGAGAAGCTAATTCTAAAATTGGCAAAGATTGGTATTAAGCATAACATGCTAAACTGGATAGAAGCTTTCATTGGACAAAGATCGTGTAAAGTTAGATACGGAAACGCTCTATCAAAATCCAATCTTTTACAAACAGGCATTCCACAGGGAGCTGTCACAAGCTGCACTCTTTTCAATGTCTTCATCAATGACATAGCCGAATTGGTACAGACAGTCACGGGCATCAAGTGCTTACTGTATGCAGACGATCTTGTTCTATGGTATTCCGCCCCTAAGAAAAACGCTCAGGAGAGGACAGAAAGTGTTCTTAATAGTGCACTTAAACTACTAGCAAACTGATGCGACAATGGAATGGTAATCAACACTGCAAAAACTGCATTCCAAACTTTTTTTTTGGCCCATCACAGCAAAAGCCCGCTTCTAAGGTACAAGAATACTACCGTAGAAAAAACCAGTGAGTTCACATATCTCGGAATGACTTTTGACACAAAGCTAACGTGGAAAAGTCACATTGCGAAAATAGCAGAACGAGTCTCCAATAGACTAAATGTACTGAAGCGTCTTGCTGGTAGCGTATGGAGCTGTACACGCTCAACTCTCAACACCACTTACAAGATGTTTATTCAGCCAATGATTTTGTATTGCTGTGAGCCACTCATTACAGCCACAGAGGTGACTATCAAACCACTCGAGAAGGCACACAACCAAGCATTATGACTTATTACTGGAGGGATAAAATCAACACCTATTGATGCAATGCTCCTATTTACAGGAAGGACTACAATAAGTTCCGTTAATAAAGAAAACGCCTTGATCCTGTATGAGAAGTTACTGCGCATTCCCATGGATAAGTTCTTCAGCACCTATGAGAATAGACAATGACATCTGAAAACACAATCTGGTCTAATACAGAAAACCATAGAACTGAAGACAGAATTACAAATCGATGACAAACCAAAAAGCCTCTCTCTACTCATGAACGCATTAGCAGACACTGATGTAGTGCGTTGCACCCAACTGCTTGACTTCTTCAGCAAATCAAACACCCCTCCAGAGCAAATGCGCTCACTGGCCCTTGAGACAATCAATGTCAACTAACCTGGA
>UZAE01000573.1:0-21170 GCA_900617975.1 Rodentolepis nana | reverse complement strand
CTTAAGTGCAATTCATGTTTCAACCACTTATCAGCTATAAAAATGTAACAATTAGCTAATGCAAGCTCATATAAAGTCATTAAATATTCACTATGCTTTCCCGTAATTCATGCAGGTGATTTAAGTTTGCTTAAAAGTATTGTTTTGGTCAAATTAGAATTAAGCGTGGTGTGTGCGATAGACTTAACTTCATGTGCATCCTGGGCAACGTATACTCATAGGACAAAAAAGTTTATTAACCGGCAGTTGACTTCTGACTTCAAACTACCATCACCCCACTGTATGTCATTCTACTACTTCCACAGTACTCACCTCACCTTTTTTCTACCTTTGTGTCTGTCTCTTTTACATTTTTGAGACACTCTGCTGTTCCCTCCCCCCCTCTCTACTTTTTTTCACTTTGATGTTCCTTCCTCTCTGTGAAGCCTGAAGTCAACTAAAGGGCTGATGATAACTATCAAAACGCCTGCCATTTGATATAAATAAATATTTCCATTAGTATAATCGTTGGAAATATATCTAATGCTATAGGCTAGAAACTTAATCCAAAGAGCGTTTTGGGGATAGTTCAATCAACTGTTTTTTTCTATATGGCACAGCCATTGAATTGAAAATGTTGGGCATTTGTGTACAGTTTGATTTACAAAATTGAGGATTGGTAACATACACGTGAAGATAATCCCCAGTTCTCTAGAAGCTGGCGTTCAAAACAATTCAAACATATTAAAATTGATTTGGATCTTATTTATAACGTTTCTCATGATTTTATATGAATGGCTGTCAAAAGACTTCTCTTGAACTGTAAATAAAGTAAAAATTTCCGCCTACTTATTGTATTTCAGTAACACTTGCAAACAGGCTGATCATTTCAAATCACCATGTCGCAAAAGTTGAATCATTTAAATTTCGAAAAATTATTAAATATACATAATAAATAAATTCACACTAAAATGGGATTATATATGAAAAAAAGAAATGTTTAATAAGTTGCTTACATGACTCTTTAAACGATTATTCTTTCCATATTAATTAAGCCAAATACGAGAGAGTGAATAGATTTTACTTTGAGCATGAACTTAAAAGTTGTACGAGCGCCAATAATTGTCTAACTAAATCAACAACATCCTTGATGTCATGGAAACATGAATGCACTGTTTATGCCACTTTGTTGTCCTAATATTGTTGCTTATACATGTGACAATTGGTCATATTAAGCTTATTTAAAGTAGAAAAATCGAACGTGAATGCTTAATTTTTACCATCCGTGTACCATTCTTTTAACGACTGATTTCCTCTCTTAAATAGATAATTGAATATCCTGAAATATTACTGAAGAAAAACACATAAAATTGATTTTGCCTATCTAATGCAAAGGTAACCTTATCACAATCAATATTAAAACAAAAAGTCCTTTATAAACGCAAAACACAAATCGATAAATGCATTTTCACAATCCTTGATTAAGCTAATAAACCCACTTTATTGTTCAACGTGTATTGAATAAATTTAACCTTAAATGCGTAAACAATTACAAAACAAAGATTTATTTATTAATTAAGTGGTAGATGGAATGAATAACCATAAAATCTGTTGATGAAAACAAAACCGCCCTTGTTTAATGGGGCCTAAAAATAAAATTTTTTAAATGAGGGAAATTTCATTTGTATTTTATTTATTTATGTTTATGCGTCAAATTAAATGAGGGAGAGATATGCTCATTATGTTCAGCATTTTCCATTTATTTAAAATTTTTAAATCACTTATACCAACTATTACTGGATAAAATTTCCAGATTCTGGTAATTTCGTACTTAAATCTATTCGTCAAATCTAAAGATTATGCATACTTCACAGAACAAGATTGTTTTGAATAAAAATAAATATCTTGGAAATTATTTACTACCAATACTTAGCAACACGAAATTATTTACATTCAAGTGGGACAAGTTTGTGATGGAATAGTGTGTGAGTGATAACCGTTCAGCTCTTGATAATCTTTCGATCAATAAGGGCTGACAAATGATGGGGACAAGGGATGATAAATTAAAATTTCGCCAATTCGGAATGATATTAAAGTCAGTCAATTTGTTTATTTCTTTTTTAAAATAATATAATGTGAAAAACTAATGATCAAGTAATAGAGAGGTCAGGAAATCGAATTTATGAATTTTATTTTAGACTGTGTTAGGATATTTGCAATCCGCTTAATTAAAACACGTGAATCCGTTAATAAGATTATTTCCTTGCACTTTAAACTTTTATGATACTCAAAGGACCTTAAAGTGCTCCAATGGATTAGCTGATTGCCTGTAAATCGGCTTGCTCACTGGTTAAATTTAACACACTTATTTCATTATATTTGATAATAACAGAGCATTTTCTTCACCGTAAATTGTTCCTTTGAGAATATTGTATTTATTTGTCAAGAATTTCAGCAGTTTGACCATGGAAACTGCGGATTAACTTTCATATGATCTAAATTTAACGATATTAGGTGATAAAGTTTTTAAAGGTATTCAAATTAATAAATTACAACTCAGAAGGCTAAAGACATAAATTATCAAACAAACGAAAATCTATTTGAGCTGAGCGCAACAGTTGGAGTCAAAAATAAAAAATAAAGTATCAAATAAGAGGTCTAATAAATTTTTGATAAAGGGGTACTTAGACACCAAACAAATTTGGAATTTGTGAGTGAACATACTCTTTTGTAAAATACAAAACAAAAATGCAAGCTTTTGTAAAAAAAATAAAGTTAATTTAACATTTTTGAAAGTACTTTAAAATTTCATCAGAATGAAGTTGAACTGTTGCTTTCTAGTAAAAAGTTAACTGAAGTCAATTGATTTTGAAATTAAACACCTGTTTCATAAAATTTTGATTGTTTAAAAGTGTAAATAAAAAAATCATTGAAATTATAGAAATTCACTTCAGATTAATTTCAGCTTCCTTTAACTTCCTCTTGAAAACACTTTCCTGCATTTCTCACTTCGCGAAGCCCTACTTTTGCAGCTCCATGAATTTATTTTCGTACAAATTAAATGCCAAAATTAACTCGAAATCCTATGCTGTTAAATCGCGGCAATTCTGACCACCCCTGGGCAATGAAACAGTGTCATAATTGAGTGGTAGTATTTCCCTGTTCAATATAAATGAGGAATTTAATGAATAATTCATAATGTAGCAACCACTGAATTCTAATTTCTGCATGCTGTTTGACAAGAGGCTTATTCAAAGATTCTGGGGGCAATTTCCTTGCTCCTAGAAACAAAACAGTTGGACCTAATTTTATAAATTTGTACCATTTCATTTTTCTTATTTACCAAAATTGGTCCGCACAGTTGCTCAACCATGTCACTGGTTGTAATCAGCGAGTGTAGTTCTCGAGGGGAACTCCTTATTCCACGGTATTACCTCCTTATCCAACTTTCATTAGCAATTCAGCTTTTCACAAACCCTAACCAATAAAAATTTAATTTTTCATCTATCTAAGACAAATACTGGAATATATTTTCTAAATTTTCTGTGATAAAAAATTGAAAAGTAGTTTAAATTAAATGCTTTTTCAAGCATTACGCCTTTATCAGCATAAAAATTGCATATTCTTTTACCAATATAACAGTTTTGAGCACAATAAACTCCTTTTCATAGCATGGATTATATCAACAGAAAGATCAGCTCACAAGGGGTGTGGTCTGTCAAAGTTGTAAAATTCATTGTTTAGTATGTTGACAGTGAGAAACAAATCACGGTGGTTGAATTTTTGGCTTTTATTGACGTATTTAAATGAAATATTGAGTTATCGCGCAAAATAGACACCCAAAACTTGCCACTTCTTTTTGTCTTTGTTTTGACAGAACACATGGAAGCTAGTACGATCATAATTAAACAACGCCTTCTAAAACCTCTTATAGAGGATATTTTTTGAAACATCTTATAAAATTTAATATCATTGGTGAAAGCCGATTCGCTAAAGACGTTACACGATAAATCTTTATTGGACATAGCTAATGTAATGACATTTTTCTTTAAATAATGCCACTGGAGTTGAGTAGGTTTTTAAATAATTGCTAATAACCGGTTTTGAGGACACTTATTTCCAAATCTTAATTGTTATTTTCAATTATTTTGACCCAACTTTATGTGCATTAAAGTAGTTTCAAAAAGGATAAAAGAGAATTTTGTCATAATAGTTAAAATGAACTATATATAGAGTACTGAATGTTGGTAGGGCTTTTCCCTTAAAAGTATATATGCTTGTAAAATTCCATATCTTGAGCTTGAATTGACACGCGACGAAATTAATTTTTTGTTGGCTGAAGTAAACTTTTTCCCCAAGAAACAAAAATTTAATTAGATTTGCATATTTGGTAAATTGCAGTGTTACTATCTGGAGTAATTTCATATTTAAAGTCAATTGCTATGAAAATTTTCTTGTTTTCTTTTAGACTAATTAGTTTATAACAATTTTATTTCAAACGCTGTGTACCACCTAATAATTTTTCCAAATCGAGTGTTGTGATGTTCGCGCCAGTTCTGAAATTTAAGGAAATCGGTGTTTTTTTACCCATTGTATTTTGAACAATCTGATATGGAGGAAAAATTGATCTTAAAATACACAATTGAATTGTCTTTCTTCTTCATTTATTAGGTGTGAGATAGACTTACCTCCCCGTAGTGCACCCTGGGCAACGTATAATCATACGGCAAATGTCTATTAACCGGTAGTTGACTTCTCACTTCAAACTACCATCACCCCACTCTACGTCATATTCGACCCCTACACAGTACTCATCTTACCCTTTCTGAGAATTTGTGTCTGTCTGTCCCTTTTACATCTGTGAATCACTCCTCTATTCCCCCTCTCGAATTCTTCTCACTTTAATGTTCCCCCTCCCCTCTGTGAAGCCCGAAGTCAACTAAAGGGCTAATGGTAACTATCGAAACGTCTGCCGTTTGTTATAAATCCCGTCTTCATTGGGATAAGGCAGCTTGAACATACAGGAAATTCGTGGGAAATAAGGTTTTAAAATGTAGTTTAAAATGTCCCAATTACAGAGAAGAGTTTCAAATAAAACAGTGACTGATCAGGGGAAAATGACGCGCATCATATCCACTAAGGGAGAGTGTGAAAAAAGCAACGGAGTGATATGAACAAGGCCCTAGTGAAAATAAGTGCAGTAAAGTAGGAATCCATTAGCCTTTCTGGGAAAAAATAGTCAATTATGGCAAATCAAGACTTCTACTTTGTTTAACGTTGTTTTGTCTCCGTTATATTGAAATTACAAGGACGAATTTCTGAGATAATACCTCTTTGATTTGTGTTCAAAGAAACGCCACTAGAACTACTATTTTTGGTTTAAATAAACAGAGGAAAAGAAGGCGGAAAATCGTGTGTAATAAACTCCTTCTAGTTTAATGAGATAATCACCTAAATGTTATTTATACCCTAGTTCATTTAATGTATCCCAACACATTATGAGTTGCTGTGAATTTTGTTTGAATGAGACGTCTATTTTAGATTGCAATGTTTAGAATCATAAAAAGTAATTTAATTCAAAATTATGGGCTTATGGGGTTCACAATGCTACCGAGACCGAATGCGGAAATAGCATTAGTTTTATATAGGCAGAATTCCCTTAACTATCATCAATCGAAACCATGTAATTTCTGGACAACATTGATTACTTTTATCGATTAGGCGTATGAGTAAACTGAGAATATAAACATTCTCGCTTTCCACGGTTGAGATGTATCTGAGGTTGTTTTGAGTTCAATTTTATACATGAAAATTTCGTCAGAAAGAACTGTTACGGTTTAGCAAGGCTTATTTTTGAAGTTTCCGCAACAGACTTCAGGCTAAATTAAACCTCAAAAAGATGCTATGTTATTCTATCATTAAATAAAATAATCCTTAAAGAAATGAATAACGATAATGTTTTGCATAACTACAAAATCAGAAAAATGGAGTCATTTTACTGATGACTAGTAAATAAGCTTCAGCGCACTTTAAGAAAGTGGGCGCCAATAGAGTACTCAGAAAGCCCAAAATTTGCACATTTGATTAATTTGCCTTTTAATTAGTATGCATATACTATTTTGTTCAATATTAAATTCCAGACAAATGAAAAAAAATTGATAAATGCCATTTAAGAAAGTGCTTTTTGATGTCATATTTCGGTCGAAGGTTATAGGTATTAATTTGAAACTCATAAAAGGGTGGGAACTATTTTCCAGTAATTGTTAATGGATTATTTATGACGGACTGTTCATCGGGATTAAATTAATATTAGGGACATAGTTTAGGATGCTGTAACTCTACCATTCAGAATGACCTTATTTTTATATTCGCATCTGACGTAACCAATAACGATATCCATTTAAGTTAACCATCATCATCTATTGTTCGACAGAATTTACGTACTTAAAACTGTTAGGCCAACGCAAAATGTTTGCTTTATCGCCACAATATCCATCGATAATCGATCGTATAGGAAAAAGTTGATTAGAATGTTTTGTTGTCTTTCAAGGTCATCCTGTGGTTTAAAACGTTTAAATTAGCTTTTTCGCAAAGCAGAGTAATTGACTTAGAACGAAATTCCTGTATGGTCTCACGATTTCATAGTGATAAACGACACCTCATTAGCCAGTCAAAACCAACCAGTGTGAGAACAATATCGATAGGACACAACAAAATGTAAATTAACCCAATGGATGTATAAAAACTGTATAATTTACATTGAAGTAAATGATTCTTCCAGTGAAATACATTTGCATTGCTAAGTGATTTAACCAGAAATACGTCAAGTATCCGAATGAAATAGCTTCTATCCAGGAACTATTAATCGATAATAGGGCTTCGTGCCAGGCAAGAGAGTACTTGAACACTAAGGGCAAAAAATCACTTTCTCAGTTAAACTACTTATTTTATTTAAATATATTACAGATGAAAAAGGTATATCATGAAGATGAGATAAACAGAAATCAGGCAGTTAAATCGTGTGGTGCTATCAGCGGGATTATTTAAAAACAATAACCAATTAAAAAATTAACTGAAAGTTGGTCTAGTAATGAAAGTGACACTTTGTGCAACTCCTACTTGAATGTAATGAAAACTATTAATTATAATCAGTAAAATAAAAAAAAGACGGAAAAATGTCAATGATCTACTTGCAATCAAAAATTGCATTGTTGAACATTTACAAAGGAATAAATTAATGTAATAAGACGAACAAATGTTTCAATTTTTATTTTATGATTTAAGACCATAATGAGGAACCGTTTACAGGAGCGTGTTTACTGAATTTAAAAATTTTGATTAGAAAGTAAGTAAAGCAAATATATATATTTCATTCTTCGTACCAAAATGCGGATTTTTTGGTCTATTCGTATATCAAAAAGCGTGTTAATGGGGCAAACGAGGTGAGGTTAGAGTTTTTGAGTTTATTTAGCCATGCAAACAATGGGACCATGTCTGTTTGCCATAACTGCCAAATCGAGATTATTGTTTAAAAAGCCAAAGCCCTTTTTCCCTAATTAGATAACACACACGCAAGAGACCATACCCATGAAATTTCCCATTAGGGCCATTTTCAGTCAAGTTAAATAAGCACGTTAAAATAACGGATTTTATCTTAAGAAGGGAGGGGTGTGCGATAGACTTACCTCCACGTGGTGCACCCTGGGCAACGTATACTCTTACGGCAAAAAAGTGTATCAACTGGCAGTTGACTTCTGACTTCAAACTACCATCACCCCACTGTATGTCATATTCGACATCCACCACAGTACTCACCTCACCTTTTTCTACCTTTTCTACCTTCATCTTTGAAAAACCCTTCTGTCCTTCCCCCCCCCCTCTCGACTTTTTTTCGCTTTGATATTCTATCCCCTCTGTGAAGCCTGGAGTCTACTAAAGGGCTAATAATAACCATCAAAACGTCTGCCATTTGATATAAATAAATAAATCTTAAGAAGGGTTTTAAATAAATTTAGGTATAGTAATTAGAATGTATTCTGGAGCCCCTCTCCTATGAAGAATTCGCATTCCACCAACCATTCACCTACTCATTGAACTTAGACAGAGTGATGCTTGATGTCATAGTCAGGTAAGCCTCACCATTGGCTCGTTTAAATAATGCAGGTGGTCTTATCGTAGTTATATCACAACGACCAGTTTATTCAACAACTTCCGCTGAAAAATTTCTTTGAAAGGACTTATGAAATTATCAATTAGTTTTGGGAGAAATTTCAGTAGCTTTAATTTGTAGAGTCAATAAAGTCCAATAAGAACTGGTGAGCCTTCAAGAAAAGTTCTAGATATGATTTGAATAGTTAAAAAGTTTCTGATGATGTCAATCGCATTTCTGCAATGTTGACAAAGCATTCAACTGCTACATAATAGGAGCAAGTTTACATATTGGAATGGTCACTAATTTCCAAATGCATTTTAGTTAATCAGTACTGAATTCGTCAAATCCATAAATTTCTAAAGGTGTCAAAGTGTCATCTTTATTTATCTCAGGCATAATCAATATATTTGCCAGAATAAAAGTTGACAGATTTTTAAAATGAACTAAAAAGTCTCACTATGTGTTTTGGCTAAGTTGAGTTTCATAAGTGAAAATGAAAAATTAATATATATATATATATATATATATATATATAATAAATTCTTTAATTTGATTCCTGATCTCAAGGCTGTAAGAAATTGGTTAATAAAATCTTAACACTGCATTATTTTGCAACATATTTTGAAATTAACTTCTCCCATCGTCTTTAGAACAACGCGCTAAATTTACTTTAACTAACATCTCCCTTACAATTCATAACTTAGAAGCAGTCAGCCTATTCATAGTGTTCTGCAAAATTATCAATAATAGGGATCATAAAATTAACACCAGTCTCGTTATTTAGAGGTATTTTGAATGCTTGAATTCTATGAAGCTGAGGCCAGAATCTTTAATATTTTCCTCTGTGCCTTCGTCGCTAATCAAATCTAAGTTCAGGAGTTGATAGGAACTGATTTGCTCGAGAGGTAATAATCAATTTGTAGAGATGAAAATTATTAGCCACCGAAGTCTTTAGATTGTTTAATGTAATCCAAGGTGCTCGTGTCGATGATTACAATCTTCATGTCTCCTTCATTAACAAAAGACTTAAATCCAATTTAATTTGTTAATTATCGTTTTTTCAATAATATCATTCAGCACATGATTTAAAATTGAATTTATAAACAAATTGTGCGTCTTGAACTAATTGGCTTTAAAATCTTCTAGTTTCAATTTCATTCTAGATAATTTAAAACAAGTTATATATATTCATGGACCTATTTGCATAATTCATTAAACTCTTCAACTAATCATATTGATCAATCTATTTTTTGGGGGGGGGGGGGTTAGCACACTTTGGTACGTAGTTTTACAGTTGCATTTTCACAAAGATTGGGTGAGAAAACGAAAACGCCTTTTTAAATGGCAATTGCACGTGATGATGATGAGCAAAAACGTTGCCTATGGGCAGGAAGTTAAAACAGGAATTGGCTGTTCTTTGAGGAAGGTAAATGCAATCCACCTTCATCATGTTTCAAATTTCCCTCCAAGTTATTTTTGTTGCCATTTTGCTAATCTTTGAAATAAATTAAATAGCATAATTCACTTTTCCACTTTCCTTTAACTACTGATTTTTTTTCAGGAAATCGGGTTTGATTAAAACAGCCAATTGAACTTTCGTAAATTTAACGAAAAGAAAAAAATAATTCTAAAATAAGTAGGTGTTCCATAATGCCAAGGGTCTAACTTTGTGTCTTCTATTTCTGTCTTAATATATTGATGGGAAGATGAGGGCGTTGCTCTATCTTTTGACAAAGTAAAAAAAGTCAACCAATGATATAGGGATAGTTCTTCTCAGTGCATTCAATTACCGCGTTACTTTTGGGGAAACCATCATTTAACAAGCCCTGAATGAGCTTCATAGATGCAGAGTACTCTATAATTACATTATTTATTGATTTGAAGAATTAGAAATCGCAGTTCAAAAAGTATTCATTATTTCAACGTTGGTATACCGCATTGCTTCAAGAGATCAAAAATTTGGTTATTTGACCTGTATCTGTAATTTTAGGCTTGAAGATTAAAAAGATTTTTTAAAGTACGGGAGATTAAAGTGCTTCTAAACAAAATCTATCTAACAAATCGAGTTAGTAGGGTAAATCTCTACTCGAAGGCTTTTGGCTTAAAACTTACCGACTAGGGACTTGAAACCGTGTAAAGAAGGAATTGGCCTCACAGCTGGATTTGTACTGTTGGATGTGTACTTTTGTCGACCTAGTCCAAAGTATAGATTGCTCAACAAATTGAAGGAAATATATTTTCACCAATATAATACTCAGAACTAGCACCGAACACGACTGGCTGGCAAAACACCTTCACAGATTAGGAGTATACACTCATCCAACATGTCTCCCTATGTAACCTACAGGAAATGGAGAGGACCTACCTGGTTCGGTGTTCAGCCCTAAAGACAACGACGGAAAGCCAGAAATACTGGGAAGCCAGAAGACAGCTAATGAACTGCTATTAATTAATTGCTATATATGTACCCCCTACCCATGGGGAAAGTCAAAGTCAAATTTTAAAGCCTAATGATAAATATCATAAAGCCTACCATTTAAAATAATAATAATGCTCAGAACTAAAAGTTATAAGTCATGACCAAAAAATATTTAAATGTATAAGGACATTAGAATAAGCGGCCCAACTATTATCACTAGCCCAATTTGTTCGTGAGACAAAACGAAATCGCTTTATTATTAAATGTGAAACACAATTCTTCAGATACTTCAACTCTGTCTTGTTGAAAAAAGCTCACTTAATTATAATAATGAAATAAAAATTGGACAAAACATTACTGGAGAATGATGATGTAATTAATGTTAATACTTCTTGATTAATAAATAATTCTACAAAAAATACTCTACACAATAGAAAATGATAGACTTAATCAAATGACTTCAATTGGCAGTTTATATTTGCTTTAATGAATTAAATTAAGCAAACTCTAGAAGGAAAAATAATAAATGCAGATTGCATACGAATATAACCCTCAAGTAATTTTTATATAGGTTTAGCCTATTTTTTTGAATTAAACACAATTTCTACTTTGTTTGAATTGAACGGAGTGAAAGTGCAAAAAATAAAACAAATATTGAGGAAATAAAATTCTTCCTTAACAGAAATTGTTCGAACGTCTCTGGCAATTCGTGACGATGAAATATTGGTGCTGAGAGAGTAGATTTATAAAAGAGAGACTGAAATGGAATCCAAATACCTCTCTTTTGATCAAATTTGGGCATGTTAATATTTACACTTTTCCTCTACTGACTGTAACTTCTTGTGCACCTCATATTGCATATTCTTTATTATTTTTTTTTATTTGCTTTGTGTTGGCATGCATCACATTAATTTGAATCATTTTACCAGTGACACAAAGTTACATCAATGAACCAGTTTATGCTCTGATTTGCCAGCAAGTACATGCGCACTAATAATTGTAATTCAACTATTATCCCAGCCGAATTTACTAGTAAAATTCACGTTTTCCACATACTTCATTACCTGGAGTGGACTTGCATTTTCTCATTCAGGGGCTTCGTTAATTAGTGAATTTCCTCTCCACGTGTTTGCTGAGACCTACTTCAACATCGAATTGCATATTCTAATAATTGATTAAACGATAAAAGAATTATGTTGTTTGCTTAATGAAAAATTCAATCCAAAATGCAATGAAAGTTGGAGGTGGGTATGGACCAAAAAAGTGAATATTTGAAAAAAATATGTAGCAGAATGAAAAGAGAAGCAGTCACAACTGTACTGGAAAAGACACTGCGTTTTTCAAAGATACTGGGAAGAGGCTGCTCGTTTCAATTTGTCATAAAATACCATTTTTGTTCGATAGTTTTGTGGTTTATAAACTTGGAAAAAATTTGAATTCAACGTCTAATTTTTGGCATTTCATTTTAATCCTTTATTGTAAACGAATCATTTTCTGTCATTAAAAGCACAATATTCTTGTTATTAGAATTGGAATTCATCAAGATTTGATCATAAAAATATCTTCTAGGAAGTTTCAGTTGATGATCTTGTAACTTATTTAAAACTCACATTTTAAGCTTTTGAATCAAATGACACATTTAATAAATTTATTCGGATTAGTGCTTGGTTGTGACGTATTGGTATGCTTCTAAATCTGTCAAGACAAAAGTTGGAAATCGGTGTTCAAAATCCCTCATAATGGCTCTTTTGCAGACGGTGAAATCTAGATAAAACCATATGTCTACGTAATCTGATTACACTGAATCAGTAGTTGCCTCGTTCGCTTAGTTGAGTACTTGAACTATGGAGATGTTGGTTATCATTAGAAATTAATTATAAATGACAGTGTAAACAACTATCCACCGAAAACGTTAATAATTTCTTTTAATTTTACAAAAATCGTGAGTCTAACTCAGTATCAATTAACTTAAATCTCAGTTTTTTTCAATCTGGAAGTACTAATGTGGTCACACACTAAGAGACATTGTTTGTCCAAAACGTAAACAAAAGGAATAAATTTTCTCTTTGATTTATTTTAAAATGGAATGATTAAAGTTAGTTTCAACTCGAGACATCATTAAAATAAAAAACGAAAAATCGTATCTTATAATAATTTTTGTACGCTTGCTAATTAGTAAAATCAAATGTGATTTTCAAGGTGGAAGCTATTTAATGAGAATATATGTTTTATTACCTATTTTAGAATGCGACATTTAACAAATTAAAAATTGGATTTCAATTAACTTTGCCTTGCTGAAATACCTACTTCTAAGAAGATATAAAGTCACGTAACTTTAAAAGGCAAAGAAGCGACGTTTAACCAGCGTCTACAAACAGGAGCTGAACTCTGGTTGGTTCTAAACACCAAGGCTTTTGTTGGTTAGATAAAAATTCGTTTTCGAAATTTAAACGTCCTTCATATAGCCGAGATTGCGTTACCATAGCAAGGGTTAGAAATAAACTTAAATATTGAAACAAGGGTAAAAGACGAACATTATAGTTTGAGGATGTCTGATTGGCTAAAAGCGGCTTCTCAGTTTTTTCCTCAAAATGTTGGCTAATTTTGAGAAGATATTTGGAAGTTAAAATCGAATAACCAACCAACCTTCTCGCATTCAAAATTTTGTACCTATGGAACATTTTAAGAGTTTCAATTTGTTTTCTGGTTTTCAATAAAACTCAATTTCCTCACAAGTTTTATTTATATAAAATTTAGCAATTGAACAATAATTTAGAATAAATTAATGTCGAAATAGAAGTTGCGTTTAAGAAATCAGAAGAAAAGATTTAACGAGTCAAAGTTGGCTGGCTCTTTTATTTAGGTAATGATTCAATTTAAAGAGACATCATCAAAACACTGTGAGGACTCGTTTTAGCAGATTATTAAATGACCATAAATTTTGCCGAAAATATAAAAATACTAAACCTAATCTCCAATGAAGCGAATACTTTAAAATGCATACTTTGTGAATATATGGTAGTGAGCTTGGTTGCACAATTGTATCAATATTACTTTTCGGCATATGGGCAATTTTAATAGACAAATGGAAGAAACTAAGTTGCCCGTTTTGCTAATTTAATTTAATATTTTAAAATTAGGTGCATTGCTTCCATGTAATCTAGGCATATTTATGAAAAATTTCAAACGGAAATACTTTTAAAAAAGTGGATTTGTTCATCTGAACTAGTAAAAAATGGAAAAAACGAAATAAAAGATGGAAAATTACTAACGGTCTCAAAATTTGGTGAGCTTTATGAAATGAATTAACGAAAATCGTTTAAAGTAAAATTTTTGTAAAATGTTATTTTAAAATAATGTTTTTCTCTCTTCCTCTGACTTGGTTAAATTTATTGCACAATTGTGCTAAAATTTACTAAAATTTAAAATGTAGTATAGAATTATATCAATGTGGATATATGCATATATGAAAAAACGTTCATCAAACTGTCGTTTAAATACTGATCAAGGAAACAGCATTTGATGAAAATGACATGATGTATTGTTTTCTCTATTTGAGAAATCTAATACAAAAATGAGAATTTTCCACTTACCGTAATGCTATACGCGAAACGATCTTCTGCCTTAACTCTGCACTAAATTATTCATCAATATAACTACCCATTTATCTTCCAATTAGTTTCATATTAATTAGTTTTATTGCTAAATAATTTTATTTTCATTCACATAGGTGGTTTTGTCAATAGTGAATTAGCCAATAGTGTATGGGCATCGCTTTTAATTATGAAAAGCATCTATAAATAGCCTATTTTATAATTAATCATAAACGGTATTAAATATATCTTAATTAAAAAAGCTCAAAATTAACTATTAAAAATAATATTATTATTAAGCTATTTTCATTTCCATTTGGCTGTTTTACTATTGTAGTCATATTGGCCTCTAAAATGTCAGCAAATTTAAGAATTTTATTAGTAGGTTCAAAGTATTGTCAAGAAACGTATCTTGAAAAGAGTCATATTTCAACAAATGCGTGGTATGCGTAATAACAAAATTGGAATAATCACTTTTACACTTAATTAAATATTCAATTGTTATCCCATCATTCATCAATGAAACATTTGTACATGAAAACATAGATGTGTTAAAACATTTCAAATTCACTGTTTATTTAGGATGTGAAATAAAAAACAATCCTTTTAAGATAGCTTTTAAAGATGTACGATAAAGCATGTAGTGCTAATTTACATTTGTTTATGACGAATCGTTAAAATTGAACTGCAGTAAAATGTCGATTTAAATTTCAAAACTGCAGAAGCCAAGTAACACACAACGGCAGGAGAAAAATCACGCATATTGAAGAACAAAAATTCTTGTTAAATTCTCATATTATACTCATGATTTAAATGCTTAAAGATAGAAATGTTAATTTGCTATTTTGGTCATCACTACCAGTCTTATTACTTCACAATACTGAGTAACTATGATTTACCTGAAATGCTACTGAAGTACCTAAAACCTGGAGCATAAAATCTTGTCACAATCTGAAAGTCGATTGTTGAATAATTAACACTTGGACATTACGAAGCAATCTACTTTCTTCTGGAATTATAAATAAGTTTTTTTAATGTAGTTTAAGGTATCAGTTTTGTGATGCTCCGGACTCATTCCAGCCTTTTTTCATACCTTATTGGACTCGGTTTTAATTTCCCTGATTCAGATGATATCACACAATAAAATTTATATTTGCCTCACCCATAGAAAATAATAAAAATGGGTCATTAAAATCGATTGTCCAATTAAATCTCAATGATCCCCAAAATGTCCATACATCTAAAATTCTAGATTTTCACTCTTATAATTTATTAAAATAAATTGGTATTACATTTACTTCATAATTTCCTTATTGAAGAAAATTATATTTATTACTATATGGATCTTCTTGTGCTAGCTTTGTGTTACCGGCATACAAAGCTGATGCCTTTTAAAAATGAGGGAAATAGTTTGAAGAGGGAATAATCGATAAACTTTTACAACAATACACGTAGTTCAAATAAAGTACAAGACATTTCATGGATTGGAGCAAGTTTAGTGATTTTACTTTGCTTCTAGTTATTAGTTGTAAGTAGTAAGCTAAAGTTTCTTAATGAAGCTTATTTGAATATCAATACAATACAATTTGCAAAAAAATTAGAAATATCTTGTTGTATTAACTTATTAATAATTGAATATGCCCGAGCTAACATGAAACACGAGTACATCAGCTAAATTCCAAATGAAAGTACATGAAAATTTGGTGAGTATTGGCACGAAAAACGAAACGGATCCAAAGCTCCATGATTCTATCAACAACTCGCAGTGTCATGAGAGAAAGTGCAAGTCATTCCATATGCTAATAAAATATCTCAACATGGTTAGAGTGTGCTGACTACAGTGGATTAACTGTGTGTGTGTGTGTGATTTCTAACCCGGCAAATTACACAGCGAGTTGACCTTTATAATACAATTATTTTAGTTATGCATTTTTTAATTACGAGTTAAGGTCAAGGATAATCGTTGGAATGCATATCAGAGGTATAAAATAAAGTCATAAATAGGCGACTGTCGAAATCGTAACAGATAGAATACGCCAATTTTGTTTTAAATAAGGACTTCAAAACGGTCCATTTACCGTTTCAAATTCTAATAGAAGGATAAGTAAATGTCCACATTGGTTGAAAAATCACTCAAGTAACTCCAGGAGAGAAAATCCAGTGTTTTTCAATCATTCAAATATAACTATTTTTTAGAATGTCATTAAATGAGCTTAATGTTGACATAAACGTATATTTATATTTTTAAAAAACACTAACTACTGCGTGTTTTTTTAATAATTTTCCCCAATATTTGATTGGTTCTGCTTCCATATTAATATTTTTCACTTAAAATTGAATTAATAAAATCGATAATAGAGTGAAAGGTGGTTTTTCACATACACTAAGTAATTAGATGAAAGACCCCCTTTGATATGAAGCTAAACACCACGATCTAGTGTACTCTTTATGCGAGTGACATTATGGCAAATGGTGAAGTTCTTAGTAAATATCAAATTCCAAATTGTAGTATGGAACTAACCTCTATGCCTTTTGAACCCTCGTTATTTGGCTTTTTGATGAGCAATTTCACATTGTCTAGACAGGAATTGGCCTATTATGGTATCGAAGTCCCAGGAAATATGAATTAACGGTTTCGTTAAAAACAAAATTGATCTATTTTGAAAATTCTGACGCTATTGGCCTTCCTTAAATGTTTGGAATGGCTTTATTTTTTGGTAATTAACAACTATATGACAATTACTTTTCTTAACAAAGTACCTATTACATCAAAAAAGGGTAATCATAGAATAAGTAAATAGCTAAAATACTACCCCTAAAAAGTCTAATCTTCTTTTAAATGATTGGCCAATTGATACGCGTGGTGACATCTGAAACGTAAATTTATTACTATCTGTAACGGGGGTGTGTGTGTGGGGGGGGGGGTACAACGCTTGAAAGTCTGAAGCACAGAGGCATTTGTGTGGGCTCGAGCATTTTGAAACGTTTCAGAAGTGATGGCAATCAGGCTTGGGAGAAAATGAGGATACGAGTACAGGGACCTCTCAGCCAATCAGCAACCAATGATCATGACATGGTCAATGAAGCCGAACTTGTATTTCATGATTAGACTCAACGTCCTATTTCCATATCCTCTATGCTGCTGTGGGAGTCAAGTTAAAAGTGGGAACAATTCCAAACTATTATATCGTGCTATAGGGAATGGTGAGATTACGTCGGAGTTTATTAATATACCAATCCGCCAAAAAGGGCATTTTCAAGAAACAAGTTTTGAAGAAGGCGATTTACAGGATTTTTGGCCTCCCCAATGCTATAGTCTTTTAAAAGTACTTTAATAATAAAAGAAAAGCTATTTCTATTATACAATAATAGAAATGGAAAAAAAGTTGTTTCAAGAGCCTAATGAATTTCAATTGCGTTGGAGTGGCACTACAACTGTATTGCAAATGTTATTTCAAACATTCAATTTCAACATAAAATGTTCAAAGTTAAAGAGGGTTCCGTTTAGGAACCTTCCAGTAATCACTATTTACTCTCAGCTTCTTCAATTTTTGCCCGCTTTTTAGTGGTTATAACGTTAAATTCACAAAATTCAATCGTGAAACGTCTTGAAATATCTGATCGCATGAAAATATACTATTGAACTTGAATTGAATAAATAACTGAAAAGAATATGAACTTCAGTTCAATGTAATACGCTCTGAAGCGCATTATTAAGTCTAGTAATCAATAATAATTTAATTAATGAATTAATTATTGGACCCACAGTTGTAAATTAACTTATACGATTTTCTAGTCCAAATGCATTAATTAGAGAAATGTAATTGTAGAGTGTCAGCGTTATAGTTAGTGAGTACATCTAGAGCTGTTTGCTGTTCCTGTACCTTTATTTCATATTCCGCAGAATATCGTTGAATTTGAAAGTATCATAAAATTCTTAAATCTGGTAATAAAATTTGATAGGTCAGTTTTATGATCCCACTCTTTCTTAAAATGTTAAGGTATTCCAATAATTTTTTGTGAGATATATCAGACACAACTCGTTAAATAATTGCTATTATTAATTTTGATTCTTTGCTTAATTAAAATTAATCAAAGCAGCGTTATTTTTTATTAATTTTTGTACATTAACAGGTCGGTAATTCCCACAATTTGATTAACGACAGGCCAAATATAGGTATTTTTGGTCTAAAATAATTATATTGGAAAAAATTTATGGTAGAATGCCAAAATTTTTCCCGCGTGGTATTAAGACACCCCGTTGAATATATATGTGATTTGGTGATAATTTCAGAAATTTTTCCAAGGGAAAGTTTTCAATTAAGAGTCAAAATCCTCCCAGACGAATATTGATGTCAATCAGTTATTTAAAAGTAATTGAGATTTGACTACTTAAAAAATAGATAAAAATTTTCCAATTTAAGCAACAATTACTACGCAAAGAAGAAAAATAAACTCCTACTTCTGAAAAAATACTCTAAAAAAATTTTACGGAAATTGATTGTCCCTTGGGGAAAAAATATTAATAATTCACATTATGTATGGAGCGGTAAACTTCCCCAAGTCAAACCTTATGACGCCCTAATTTCGTTCTCCCCTCTACTCTTGTTAAACTCTTTAAATATTTTTTTATATTTGGATGTTTTTTCTAGGAATAAAAGCGACAGAACGTCTTTTTTCTCATTTAGTAATATTTTTTCACTTTCTCCGACACAATGCACAAAACCATTATAAATGTAAGTTCAATTTCAATTGTATCTGAAACTCTTGTGATTTCAAGACCAAATTAAAGCTCTGATAATGAATTTGTGTCGCTAGGTGATTATTAATAGCGAGGGGTTATTTAATAAGAACCATTTCAGTGAATCGGGATGCGCGGTAGATTTACTTCCACGTGGTGCACCCTGGACAGCGTATACTCACACGGCAATAAAGTCTATAAACTGGCAATTGACTTCAAATTACCATGATCACACCGTTTGTCATATTCCACCACTTCCACAGTACTCACCCCACCTTACCTTTTGCTCTGCATCTGCCGCTTTTGCATCTATGAATCACTCTTCTGTTCCCTCCCCCCCTCCTCCCAACATTTTGTGACTTTAATTCCCCCACCCTCTCTATGTGAAGCCGGAAGTCAGCTAGAGGGGTAATGATAACTATTATAAAGCCTGCCATTTGATATAAATTTCAGTGAAGCTGGAAAATCAATATGATCAAAAAGGGTGTGTTGAACGGTTTGTAAAATAAGAGTTCTTGGCTGGCGCCAGAAAATGCGGTGTCATTCAAAATTAATTAAATCTAAATGCCAATTGACGCCGTAGGACAAGTAATTTTGGGATACTTTTAATCCAAATATTCAAGAAATTCCTGCATCGTATTATTTATAAGAAGAGCAGATTGTAATATTGAAATGACTCCAAACAAATTCCTAAGTACAAAAAATATAACGCTTGTATCGATTTATCCACTTTTAGGTTGTATTAATTTTTCGGACAATCAATTCTAAATTTTAATCAAATTAAATTTCAAGAAGAAGTGGATTTCAACAATGTTCCTTCGCAAGTATATCGCAGTTGGAAAATTATTTTTTTATAAAAATGAAATTATAACTCACAATATGTTGATATATCAATTGCGGCAGAATTTCATGCTCCACTTTGGTCCTTTCCGAACATTACCTGAGTTTTACTCTACGGATCTACTACAAAGCGTTTTCTTAACAACAATTCTGATTGGTAGATGAGCCAATGGCCTTGAGAGCAAGGTGTACAAGAGCGACCCTCTAAACCAATGGTAGCGCTTATTAAGTAAACTAATTTTCCTTACCAATTCTCTCTTCAATGGATGAAGAAGGCATCGTCTAATTATAGTTATAAATAGATAGAAAAGGATATATTTACGCTTTTGGCGAAAAGTGCACATCCCCAGATATAATAGCCATCTGTTCAATTTGTGACCTCTTAACTTTTTTATAATGCTGTACTCAATATCTATTTATGGCATAAATTCGTTAGTAGAACATTATACAATAGTAATCTTTAAAAAGGGCTATTTTATTATTTTGAATGTTACGGCAGACTTTCGATTGCGTTATCCCCAAGTTACGGCCTGTTTGCGTAGTTGCAAAATAACTTTATGTGCACCCATCTGTTTTACTTTGATGCTGAAGCATAAATAATGCAGAGCCTACACTTTCTCTTTGTGTTTTGTACATAGTAATGCTCACTTCTGTCCAGTTTTCAGGTGGTCTTCAAAAAAACAAAGGGTGGGAACACTGTCTAATCATATCTTAATTCGTCTGGGCCTCATCACTTCAGTTGTCATGCGAATTAATAATTCCTCCTTCCCCACTTCCATTTTCCAATCCTCTTTTCATCCGAGAAGACCTACTGTAGCCCGAGGAAGACCATTATTTATAACAGGTCAAAAAATCGATTGACATCCTATACTGTCTTTATGATCGAATTATCTCGACTTTAGATCATTGAAAGTAAGATGTAAACTAATTATCCTACTGTATCCTATTTAAATAATTGACTTCATGTCAAAATTATCGTTTAATGAAATAAATATTAAAATTTGCGAATTTGTCATAAATAAACTCGGTTTGCGCAATAGGTGTGGTGTGTGAAACCTCCCATGTGTTTATTGTTCGACAAAAGTCCAGTTAGAACAAAGGACTATTGACAGTGAGAGCGGTAGAACACCCGCATCAAGAACTCGGGAAATGCTTTAACGATTCTCACAGTCGAGATAATCTGATCAATTAGAACAATTTTAGCAATTGAAAAATAGGTTACTTAATGGTCTTTATGGATGTGTAAATAGAATTCATAAACGATTTAAAAGAAATCGATAAACCTACCTCCCCGTGGTTCACTCTAGGCAACATAAACACACGTACGTATAAAAGTCTATAAACCAGCAGTTGACTTCCGACTTCGAACTACCATCACCCAATCGTATGTCATATTTCGCCACTTTCACAGTACTCACCTCACCTTACCTTTTCTCTACCTTTGTG
>UZAE01000572.1:0-21172 GCA_900617975.1 Rodentolepis nana | reverse complement strand
ACCCTGGGCAACGTATACTCATACGGCAAAAAGTCTATTATTCGGCAGTTGACTTCTGACCTCAAACTACTATCACTCCACTGTATGTCATATTCGACCCCTTTCACAGTACTCACCTTACCTTTTATCTGCCCTTGTGTCCATCTGTCTCTTTTACATTTGTGAATCATTATTTTATCCCCCCTCTAGACTTTTTGTAACCTTGATGTTCCTCCTCCTCCTCTCTGTGAACCCAAAGTCAGCTAATGGGCTAATGACAACTATCAAAACGCTTGCCATTTGAGGTAAATAAACAAATATTTTCAGCTTTGCCGCATAAATTCGCGGAACTAGTTTGTCAAGTAGTGATTAATTTCTCATTGTTCATAAATAAAGTGATATATTTGGCAACTTGCTCAGGTTTCTCTTATAACTAAAACCGATCAGCTTAAATGAATATTCGCCTCCAGTGCTTAAAAGATTTTCATTTTTGATTTTATATTGAGACAGATATTTCATTGGACCAGTTTTTTCACCTAAAATCATCTGTAAGAAATAGGACAACAGCAAGTAAACAATCGCAAATTTTGAATTCTTGAATATTCAGTGATTGTTGATTAATTTTTCGTGGTTACCATAATGATTATATATATATATATACATATATATATATATTGCTGAATGTTAGCATTGTCAGCAATACCCTTTGGTTAGTTAGTGTTTCTCTAGAAATTTCCATTTCTTTTGAATCATTTCTACCTTATTACACAATTAAGATGATGCCTTTTACACTTGTTTTAAAATAGTGAAATATATTTGTACTTTCATGAGCAACTTTAGAGATATGCACTAAAAGTCCTTGAAGTGATCCAGCTTCTTCGACAAATAAGCGAATGTCGGTAACTATAAGATCTTATCTCTACCAACGACTTTTCTGCATTTGGCAGTGATGCTTTGCATTTTAAGCTTAACGACACTGTGATACGGCACTAAAGCCTTCCCCCCAAATGCATTATATCTGCGTATCTTTGAAGTAAGCTGAAATTCCCAAACCGGGAAAGGAGGCTTTACTGAATTCTAGGTCTGTATCTATGCTATAATTGGCATAATTAGAGTTAGTTAATTTCCCACATGCTGCTATTGTTACCCATAATAATGCGGAAATAATTCGCGAGTTTTAGTCCTGGATCAGATCCTCGAATATACTCTGAAACATGATACTGTCGCCTATAAGATAAAAAAATATATATTAAAATTTGCGTTTTGATGGCTATCATTAGCCATTTAGCTGACTTCGGACTTCACAGAGGCAAAGTCCATCAAAGTAGAAGAAAGTCGAGGGGGGGGGGAACAGAAGAGCGATTCACAGATGTAAAAGAGGCAGACAGACACAAAGGCAGAGAAAAGGGTAAGATGAGTACTGTGGTAAGGGTCGAATATGGCATACAGTGGGGTTAATAGGCCATTTTGCCGTATGAGTATACGTTGCCCAGGGTACACCGCGTGGAGGTAAGTCTATCGCACACCCCCTAATCCACAACACAATTTTCAACTTTTAGTCAAGAGAGAATCTGTTGAATCGAAACGCCCCTATAGGCGCGGCTGAAAAGAGATACAGACTCTCTCTCTCAAAAAAAAGAGGACAGTTCCGGAAACCGAATGCCAGTCAAATCAATTTCACAAACAACACGCTGTTTGAATGGAGCTATTGAACGTGTAGATAAGAATCAAGACAGTTCTTCCCAGCATACTGGTGAAAGCAAACGAACGCAGATCCTGCCAAATGCTTTAACCGACACGTATTTTTTTTAATGAAAATGCAGCAAAATGAACACGCACACACACACACAGAAAAAACGATATTCAAGCATAGATAACAAAACGCACACACGACACTTGAACAAACACACAATTCGGAAGTTTTACAACAACCACTGAGCTCACCAGTGAGCACAACTATTTTCACCAAAAGGTTTAGAATAAAAAACAGAAAAAGTGAGAAATCCTTGCCTATCGCAAACAGAAACCACCCGAGTTAGGCAAAATGAAATGGAGTGGCTTTTAAAACACCTCGTTGGTGTTCATTAACAGGTGGTACTTTCGCTCCTATTGGCCCATTGGAGGGAAGCACCTCTTATCCTCGTTGTACACCTTGTGGTTTGTTTGTCAACAACAACAGCAAAAAAAGACCGATCGCTGCTGCTAGTAAGGAGAGGTCCAGTTTTAGATTGCGCGATTGAAACAAACGAAAATACAGAAGAATGACTGTCTATATATACTCTCCAAAGAACTATTCATTCTATTTTACACTCAGACACTCTTGTGGTACTTATTCATTTATTCCCAATGCTACGTGTCTCATGCCCACTCTCTAGAGACACACCTCATTGTTATTTATTTAATGCACTTTGACCTATGCAACTCCTCGTGCCCTACTTGATAGAACTGTCGTTTGCTGTTAACGCCCTCGGATCTTGTTACCCCAACAACAAACTCATATATAATTGCGACATCAGATAGCAAACAATGACCTCCATTACTCTTGCTTTAATCAGCTGATTCGGGTGAATATTTTCCATTCAGTGAATATGAGGTCAAATGTCCTACAGAAAATTTCAAAAAGGCATTTCTTTTATCAAAAAAAAGATTAGAAGCATACCACTTTTATTCGTTTGCTTGCTTGTTTTTCCCCAACGCGCAATGCACAGAAAGGCATATTAGTTTCGACACACCTTCGAGGAGAGAGAGAGGGACATTTCCAATAACCGAATACAAAAATTAATTTCATTTCACTTGGGAAGGAGTAACACAACAAAACACCATTGCCAAGCCTGCTCAAGACCCCATATACACGAACTCAATGCGATTCCCTCCCTACCCCCCCCCCCCCCCCCCCCCCCCCCAAGGGAAAGTGGATGAAAATGTCGCATAGAATTAGTTACTTTCCGACATGGTAATGCAGTGCATGAGGATGAAATAAAGTAATCATTCTGGAAGGGAAATCTCCCCGAGAAAAAAACACCAAAAAGGTGGAGAGAACCTTTGGAGAAACAAAAGGAAGGAGCATGGAAGCGTAAAAGCACCTTGCAAGGCAGGCAGGAAGGAAGGAAGGAAGGCCACTCACCTGATAGGGATAGAGACCGAGTTTATTCTGCATTCTCCAGTCCACCCCCACTTCATCGAGCTGTAGAATTGCAAGGAGGTTATTACTTCGAACCGCCAGGTGGGCTGCTGTGTTACCCTGCACGTCGTCCTCAATCCGGGTGTCGGCACCCCAAGCCAGGAGGACTCGCAGGGGCTCCGGCGATCGACCAAAAAGGCAACAGGTCATCAATGGCGTGAGGCCCTTGCTGCTTCGGCTGGTATAAAGGAGAAGAACAGTTTAAGATTTTTTGTACTCTCAACTGAAACATCAACCTAAATCAATCGACCACCAGACTGTCTGTGCTTCCTCGTCAATCAATAAAATACGGCGCGTTCAGAGGTAGGGAATAGAGTAGTAGACAATCGCATGAGTCATTCATCTATATAACTTAACGGTGTTAGCCCTAACTTGACACCTGAATGGTTTATTAGCTCATTTATTTTGGACAAAAGGAGAGCAGCACGAAGCCTCTCTCCGTTGAGAAAGTCGAATTCGCCACGCACCTTTCCATTGGTTTGATTGAATCAGTGCAATTAACAAATGAACCCACCGAGTGAGCATTGAAGTCCCATGAGTTCTAACTTTCCAGAAACAGAAAAGTATTCAGTAAACAACAAAGAACACAGTAAAGTCAACCCAGTTTAGGATAGTACAAAATAAATTTTTAAAAAAATAATTAAGATAAACTGTCATTTAAAGGCAAATTGTACTCGGATTGATTGCTGGAAACGCGAAGCGAGTAAAATTTAATGCGCCCTGTCATGTTTAATAAAGCCATAATAGATCCACCCACCAGCACTTGTTTGCAACAAGGCAGTTGGATCCACCATTTCAGCAAATCACCTGGTCAACACAGTCTCTGAGCATTGAGGAGCAAAAGTTGAGGTAGTGAATATATATTTAAATGCTCTCTTAATAGGGAGGGGGAGGGGGGGGGGAACCAGCAACCCTCAATGCTTTAGAAATTGACATGGCCGCCTTTTCAAGGTAAATGAATATATAGTTTTTTTTTCCAAGACGAAGTTAATATTCTAATACACATATTTCCTTCACAGTACGTAATATGCGCGCATTTAAACAGAACAATGGAATTACAGAAGGCAGACCGGTCTCATTTGGAATTATCTAATTTAGTGCTCTTTCCTCATTCAGGCATACATCTCTCCATTCTACTTGAAGTCATAGGAAATTTAGGTTGGAGAGTGCTTGCGAGTTCAAATGAGGTGGAAGATTTTTTCGTCATTTTTCTGGAAGAGGTTCTCATACGCATACGGCAAGCAAGTCAATTAACCGGCAGTTGACTTCTCACTTCAAACTACCACCACCCCACTGTATGTTATATTCGACTACTTCCACAGTACTCACTCCACCTGACCTTTTCTCTACCTTTGTGTCTGTCCATTTTACACCATTGAAACACTCTTCTGTTCCCCCCCCCTCCCTTTCGATTTTTTTCACTTTGATGTTCCTTCTTCTCCGTGAAGCCTGAAGTCAACTGAAGGGCTAATGCTAACCATCAAGACGCCTGCCATTTGATATAAATAAATAAATAATGCTACATTTATTATTTTTGTGCACCTGAACGAAGTTCATAAATTGGTTGGTCAATTGTTGGAGTTCCACACTCCTGTATGAAAATACGATTATTTGCCAGATAATTATTTCAAACTCCCTTCAAATCTCTAGGAAAAAGACGTATTTTCAAATAAATGGTTCATTACCCCCTCTTCCTTTAGGGAGTATGAAAAATTGTGACTGACTAGGTTTTAAAAGAGGCAACTTACTGTTATATCAGTCCCAACGCGCAACGATGAAACAAAACCATGACAAAAGTGCTTGCCCCAGAAAAGGTTAGCAAGTGGGTTTGAGACCGAAAAGGTTTAGCGTAGTAGATTGAGCAAAAGTTTAGGATAATGATTGTATGAGACAGTAAAGAACGAATTCGATGATAACTACGACGGAGTCTAACAGCAGGGAACAAAGATCGAGAGGGAGAGAGAGAGCATGCAAACTCCATCCTTAAGATCATGTGTGTCAAAGGCTGCCTCGCATTTCCTTCCATTCCCCGGTGGAATGGAAGGAAGAAATCATCTTAATTCCAAGAAACGGTCAGCTCTAGGGAAAAAGTGAATGCTCAAAAGCTCATTTGCTAAAAGCACTGTCACCATGAAACGCTTCTTCACCTTGTTGTATGCTTTAAGTCCCTTGGATAAATAGAGAAAAATTCGCACAGTTTAACGCTTATTTGGCAAGAAAAAAAAACAGGGTAAGAAGGGAAAACGTCGATGGACAACAATCTACATTTCAAATAAAACTGTAAAACCTAAGGATTCGAATAGGAGAGTTATTGGAGTCATAGTTGGAGGTGAAATTAAAAACCATCGCCACACATATAGTCAACAGATATAGATATCGATTAGAAATCAACACACAAAATGCAGAAAAGAATCGTCGAGATTCGACAATATTGGATGGATAGAATGAGTGCTAAGCTTTCAGTGTTTTATTCATGCGGAAGGGATATATTTTGAATTATTTTCCACTCTATTTTTCATGGATCATCAGGGTCTGAGTTAACATTTTTGGAGCAATATCCCTACACATCAATTTGCGCGTCAAAACCACTGTGGAGACTCAAATGACAGCCCAAAAGCGCATCCCTTCCACTTTCACGTCCTTAATCGACATTTCGTGTTTCCTAACACAACAATTCTGTGCCCTCCCTCCCTCCCCCCTCTCCTACTCCTGCTTAAAGTTCATCGCCATCTACAACTTCCACTTTCTCTTCAAAATCTACCTATAGTGTGGTCTCATTACTGACTCCATCCTTCCCTTATTTGTCTGTGAATTTACATTTAGTGAGGCATAATTAGTTATCGGATATCTACATTTAAAACAGCCGTTCCTTGGTTGATTGTAGACGTAGCGGTTAAACGGAGTAACAAAAGTTAGAGAAAAACGATTTAAGGTAGTAAAATATGTCGGCTTTGCTCCAAAAGGGCCCACAATCACGTATAAACAGAGTAATAGTTGAGACCCAGGTAGTCACTCAACTGGTCACCGACTTGTCTGAGACTAATACAGAGGTGCTAGGGGTGAAGTAACCTGAAAGCGGAGAAAGTAAGTGAATGCCAAAAAGGAGCTCCAAATTTTTAAGTGCTCAAGAACTTTGCTTAAACATTGGAAGGCGGTTGTTAGCATGAAGATACGATAATGAATTACTAGAGCAGTACGTAACCAGGAAGATCCAAAGACCGTCAACAGGTTTTATGCCAAAAAAGCAAATCGCAAGTCCAATAATGGGATCTCAAAGGGCTTTAAAAAGTGCGGCTGAATGCCCGAATTGCATGCAAAACGACCCAATACATGCTCTCATGCATTTACTTTATGCAAAAACTAATTATGAAGGAATTGATTAATCAATAACGAAAATAGGGAGCCAAATTTTTAATACAAGATACCAATTCAAAAGAATTTCAGGCAAAAGCACGTCCAATTTATCAGCGAAACAGAGCGTTAAATAGGATATAAATCCTGTCAAAACCCGCTTGATTCACTAAAACTTTAACCGATGTGGACGAAAATCAATTTATTAAAATACTGAGGATAATTAATCCACAGAGTAAAGATTAAATACGCAAATCTGTAAGAGAGAAATGCTTTGGGGCATACAAGGCCACCTATAAATAATCGACTATGAAGAAATAAATAGGGAATTCAATGTGTAGCAATTTAAGGCCACAGACTAATTACGATCAAAGTAGTATTATGACTTTTGATAAATAAATTCAAATTCTTAAGAGTGCATGAGAAATGATAGGCCAATTTAACAAAATTTAAAACTAAGAGATATGTCGAAAGATCATCACCATAAAATACACAACTATGATTGAACACAATTTTATATAAGGCGATTAAAACGAAATATAATAGTAAATAAGTACAATTTTATTAATAAATTCACGCAAAATTAATTGCAGCCAACAGGACACATATTTCGCGATAGATAAAATACTGATTAGATGGCATGGAGTATTAAATTAAATAGAAAATTACTATAACAAACCAATTAACATCTACGCCCTTTGCAAGGAGGTAGAGGACAATTGAAGTTGCACCTTCTTGAGCTGCAACATGGAGACACGTCATACCCTGAATATCTTGAACCAATGGATTTGCGCCGAAATGCATTAAAAGACCAACCATCTCCAAAAGATGTTTCCTAATAGCCCAATGCAGAGCAGTGGCCTGCTGATTTCCGCCAATTCGATCAATTATCGCACCTTTAGAGATGAGATACTTGACGATCGTAAAATTGTTATTGATAGCGGCCCAATGTAAGAGGGAGACGTCTTCATGATCTAATTGATTAACATCAAAAGGGGGATGTTGGGAATCCGATGGGGGTTCAACTAACTCTAAGACTCGAGAGAAAATGCCATATTGTGTGGCCTTTACAATATCCCATGTTGAATAATCTTCTACTGGCGTTGGTTGATAATTAGGTGGATCGGGGTTTGTCGTTGTCGTCTATTTATTCAAAACAAGTTAAAATAATTAAAATAACAATAATAATAGTGAAATAATTCGAAATATGACATTATTAACATTAAATAGCAATAGTCAAATATTCGTACCATAACCTCGGAAAAATAGCCGGTCCTGACGGATGAAAGTGCATTTAATAACAGCGGGTATAACTAAGATAAGGAAAAGACACTTAACAATTGCATTTAGCATGATATAAGCGCTTTTAGGAATAACTTTTACTAGTTTTATCACGCATATATAATGCTTTCTTAAAAACAAGCATTTTTAATTAACATCAAAGCTGTCTTTAACTTTTTCCACAATTTTGATATGTAAGTATATATATACCTTGATGAGAGTAGAGAGTAAAACATTAAATATTTTTGAAATAGATTTCCTGGGTTGAAGTGATATCTGGATTTCGCTATGAGTTTGGTACTTTTGAATGAGTCTAAATTCATATATAGTATTAGCAGATGTCTATTAATTAATCTATAAATCACCAAGTTAAGTAACAAATTAATGAACTCAACAGTTAAAGAATTATGTGAAAAAATTTAACGTGAACTCAAAATGATAGTAAAATTTTTTATATAATAATTTTTTATTCCCCCTTCTGTTTATACAGTGAAGAATGAGAATTTGAAAGGCCATTCAAGCGTCTTTGAACCATGAGCCATGGAGATATAAAAGAAGGCAAGTGATTAGTAAAATCAGAATTCAATTCACTTATTTATTAACTCCTAGAATACCCCAGTCCTAATATTTTTTTATTGCAAAAACTTAATTCCAACTGAAACTAACTCCACACTTAGCAATCTACCAAGAATTATAAATTATTTTCTCAACATTCTGATTTCAATTTTTAAGCCATCTGCATTGAAACTACACTTTACTCTCTGTCTAGATTAATCATCATTAAATTTTTAGTAAGCATATACTAAGGCAGCTGACATAAATGTATACTAACACCAATTATCTGTTAAGTTTCCAACCAGAACTTCTATTTCTTTTCCCGTCTATAGGTGTTGGCACTTTATTTGAGCTTCGATGAAGCCTTTAATGATTCCGAGAAGAGCTGCTAAAAGCTTCAATGATGTGTAACTCATGGTAGGAAAAATTAAGCGGATATCACGACAAAAGGGTTCTAAAGTATTATTTAAATTTTAAATAAATCGGAATAGTTTTTTTCTGTACAAATATTAAAGTTTACGTGTTTATTATTATTATTATTATTATTCTCATCATTAATAGCTACACACAAATTTTATGCAATAGCTGAAGTATGCTTAAACCGAGTGATAGTTTATTGTCAGGTTTAGATGTGTGGAGCACACAACACTGCCAAGACGGGTAAGGGAAACCATACTGGAAGGTGTTGATGTGTAACTGGTAGAAGTGAGTTAGTGCGTTCTTTCGTGTAGAGAAGTTTCATCCAATCAGCATCCAAAAGTCATTCCATCATAGTATAGACCAGATTTTAGCTTTGAAACGGTTAGCCATAGTAACACAAAGGCTATCCACCCCATACTCCATGTATTTCGATATAGTTAACATAGCTTTGACGGCTTTGAGAGTAATTTCACAATAGTGTATTTTGTTTGAGAAGGTCGACTCGTGAAAACAACGGGCTATTTGTTTGGCTCCTGCGACAGAAAAAGTCAGAACATAGTTTTTTCTGCGCATACCATTCACTTCTGTAAATTGTGACTACATAGCAAGCTTCTAATGTTTTAGCAGGAAGTATTTTTAAGCGCAAACATTTATTAGGCATGCTATGGTGTTCGAGATGTGTGATGAGACTATTAGCACAACTTTAACTAGTTAACTTATCAGATGTGGTTTTTAATGATGTTTTTGCATTCTCACGAATGTGTAGCCAAATGATAGAAAAGCAAATATTTAAGTTTACTTAATTAATTGAGTGAAGAAACCCTGAAATCGTTCTTATAAACAAACAAAATTTAAATACCGCCATCAGGAATTAACATTCATATGAAAGTCTGTTATATCAGAGTCAATAATGATTGCTTAAGCATCAAATTGGAGATAAACACTTTCTATGCAAATTACAGGATTTACATCATAATAAAGTCTTGATCATTTCCATTCCGAAATAGGGTTAACTTTGCAGCATTCACATAAAGGCATTAGTGAGAAGACATTTTGCTAATGTACCAATAATGAAATTTAGAAATAATGTATTTAATATACTAAATTTGACCAAGACTTAGTGTATTCTTCCATAGTATTAGTGCCTACTTTGAAATTTTTTATTTGATTTCTAGTCTGGGAAAAGATATTCATATCCAAATTTGCAACCTCAGTAAGTACATTCAAAAATTAATCAGGAAATAATAATTTCCAATAAATGGGTAGCGGATTTCTTCGCAAAAACTGTTACTTCATTCCGAAATTTGACATTTGGGGATTTTGCTTCTTCACAAAATATTATATTACATAAGAAAAATTATACATAGGGATACGAGAAAATTTCCGCTATGACCATTAATGTCACAAGAACCTTCGTAAACGTTACATATATTGGCAGGAAAGCAAAACATGCTCCAGATGATTAAAAATTTAAAATTAAGATCAAGAGATTTTCAATAATAGAACGCTTTCGTAGGTTCGATATAATATTATTCCTTGGGAACATTTGGTGCTCATCTCAGGTTCACCGCTTTGCATTTATTATTTCACTTGTTTTTAAAATTATGACATTTCATAATTGTTACTTCATCAATCGACTCTTCTTCGTTTTCATAATCAAGTAGTTTTAAATTCGTTTTCTCAAGCCTTTTATGAGAAAATACTAATAATAATTTCGGCAGACTTTTAAATCTTTTAAACTTTTCTTTAATATTTTTGGGTGTGGAAAATTTTGTTTGATATGGTTTGTGTCAAGCGGCTTGTTCGTACTATATTGTGGTCACGCTTGCGTGAGGGTGTGGTCTCTCTCTGCGTTTACTGTAAGATGGCCGACGAAATAGACTACTATAGTGATCAAATTGATGAGGAAACAGAAGCCAGGTTCTATGAAATGTCATATTACGGAACTAGTTCTCTTGGAAATTCAACTGTGGATATGGAAAAGGTCGACAATTGTTCTCATCAACGAATAAACGCGTCAGCAAAAGCGGATGATAAGTGGGATCCTACTCCATCAGAAGCATTGGATTTATTATCTAATTTGCAAATCGAAGGATCTAGCGAATCTTCAAGCGACTCAAATCTCTCTCAGTCGGTTGTTTCTACGTCAAGTTGTCTGTCCTATCTTGCTGATATTTTGAAGGACAAAGACCGCTATCAGACAGATTTGGAAGCTCTCTACTTATTGATAACCGGAAACTATCCTCATTGCGTGTTAGAGAGGGCTGAAAAGCGTGAGCAAGAGTACAAAAACAATTGTTCCTCATCTCGTCCTAACAGTTACTATTCCGCCGCAACTGATGATGATGATGATTCTCATAAAGATACATATGGCGAAAATGCTAAAACTGATATGATTCTTGGTATCTCAAATACATTGAGCCAGAATAACAGCCAGAGCGTTGCTATGCCCAGTCGTCTTGACAATCTCCCTTCAGATCCAAAATTTTGGTCAATAGAACACGATGATATTTATCCACCCGATGAATATACCGGTATTATTAATCGTAAATGTTGTATATGTGGCCTCAAAGGTCATAGTGGCTGGGACTGTAAAAGGGTAAGTAAAATTTTCATAAATAATAATTTCGCTTAACTTAGAGAGGTACGTTTTGTATCATCTGTACGAGACAGGGACATCACGGTTCAAGATGTAGCTACAGGGTTTGTCCGGTTTGCTTAAACTCTGGGCATGATAATAAATGCCCCGACAAAGAGAAGGTCAATAGTATCGTCTGCTCCAGATGCAAGCAAAGGGGACATGTGGAAGATGTAAGTGTCATGTAGGATGTGCTCATTATCTACTTCTACTATCATTTTATCGTTTCCTCCTTATTTCAGCGGTGTCCAGAGATCTGGAGACAATATCGCTTTACAGTAAGTTTTATTTCCTTACATTACCCTGCTTTACGTTTTTGTTATTCACTACGATCCGCTTTATTAACTATTTTTAGGAGAAATTTCTTTGTTTTAAAATCTTTTTATCATTATTGATAGCAAATGTTCCCAGTTTTTGAATTCGTGCGACTTATATATTGTTCTGCTTGCTGGTTGCAGCAAGCGAAATCATAGAAGAGCAGAAAACTAATTTACTTTCTCTACTTTTAGCGTTTCATACCTGCTTTTAGGTGTTTGTATTTATTTACTATTTAATCGGGTTTACCAAAGTTTTTACGATAAGTCATTTGCTTGTGTCTATGCCGTTTTTTCAGTTCCTTTGCTTATGCTAAATAGGAGAACTAAGTTCATGGAACTATAGATACTTGGATAGATGATCGGTACCTTTAGTAATCCATAATCAAATTTTCTAATTTGCGGAATATCAAGAGTGTAGTGTGAATATCCTGTGTAAACCGTTGTCGTAATTTCAGATAGATGAGATGAGTCATTAGGCGTAAAGCAGTTGATCGTAGTATTATTTCATGAGTCATCCTTCCATGTCATTGCTTCGTGGCCATGATCTTTGCTTATGTGTGCTCCAACAAATGATCGAATTTTTGAGGCTTTTTAAGTACATGGTCTAGTGTAATTAGATTGTGAAATATAATCCTTCACAATTTATTCTCCATGGGGGGTGGGGGGTCGGAGGAGGAGAGAAGGCTGGTATGGCACTGGGTTACATTTTCGTGCTCGCCAGTATCTGAATCCATTTACTCTTGTGCATCTCTGTCCACAGTACAGACAAGATATTTAATCCTACTGAACACATTCTCTTAAATTTTTGCCCTTTAGGTACTTAGGTTGCTTGTTTAAAGATTTCCCTTGTCTATACACAGTATACATTAATTAGCTATGCATAGGCTAGATCAATTAAACATTAAAGGTATGCCAAAACATCTATTGATTAGAGGTAATACAAAGCTGCACTCAACTCTAGTTGTCTTCGTGTACCTATCTTGGGTATTAATCAAATGAGGTTTGAGTAGCTCTTTTTTCCATCTCCGCATTCCTAGATTTCTTATTTGACCTTGGTTCTATTGTCCTAGACTAAACCCGGCCCTCCAGTCAAGTTCGAACAACCGGAACCCCATGTGATAAGTTGCTTTAATTGCGGCAGAATTGGTCACCTCGGCCATGTAGGTTATTTTTTTTGGTATTTTTCTTTTTTCCATTGTCTTGTTTCAAGTAATCTGTATGATTTAACTTCAACACATTCATCCCACGTAGGAGTGCGACAGACCCTCAGTCTATGGCCAATTCCTCCTCAATCAAGGTGTCACCCAATTCGATGAGGAGGACGTCTATGCTGAGGCATCATCCGAAGAAGAATCATCCGAAGAAGAATCATCCGAAGAAGAAGACGAAGAAGAAGAGGAAAAAGAAGAACTAAAATATGGTAGGTTTTCTTTTAAAGTTGCTATGGCGTAACGATCAATTGGGAAGAGGGTAACATCTACGGCTTAGGTAGTTGTATCAGATGAGCACGAACAACAAATAGTTAACTTGTAAATGGAAGAGAATTTACTGTCAGATTGATGAAAAAAGTAAACATAAGATGATAACTGACGGGGTGTCACGGTACCTGTTATTCCACTTATTATCCTTCTTCATTTCCTCATTTCTTTTTTTTTTGTAGAAGTTGTGGAAAAACAATCATCCAGTGATAGTTCAGTGGACAGGGCCTTTGATGAACCCCTATATGTTTCTTTCTCCTCTGGACCATTGAATTCTCCTCCGAAAGGGGACCAATTGTTACTAGATACTTCAAAAGACGACTCTCAAAATAGGCATGTTCATTTACCTTACAAATTTAATCTGTATTACAATTGTGGACGTTTATTTAATCCTCTTTTATTTTAGGGAACAAAGTAATGTTGATGAATATGACAGGTATGTATGTGTGTGCGTGTGCAAGTGATTTTTTAAATTTTTTTGCACTTAAGGCCTTTAAGTTAAGCGCTATTGATTTTTTTGTTTGCTTCTTTTACACACGATCAGCCAATGGGCGAGTTCCATTTTTTTGTCTTTGTTTTGTTTACAATACTTGACGGAAATCATTGTGGGTAGCTGATTTTCGATTTTCTCTTAGACGATGAATTTGTTAGATTAGGGGGAGATCTAAGATTTTGCCACAATCATGATGACCACACCTTTTTTTTACATTTAGGCGACGTTATCCTCGCTACAACTCAAATTATACTCCAAATCGAAATAGACGGTAAGTATTATTTTGGCAGTTGCTAGCAGATTCTATACACTTGCCTGCAATTCTTGACTTCTCTATTCCATTCCTTCTTTAGACGAGATTCGAGGGATCACTCTCCTCCTTCTTTCTCTCGCCGCGATTTCAGAAATTCTGGGTAAGCACTTTTCAACACTAATTGCCTATCCAACTTTTCGTTTTTTTTACTCAAGGCGAATGATTATTCTCGATATTTCTCGCTTGTTTGGGGGGGGGGATCCCTTAAAAGTGGTATCCGTCAATTTGTTTCTTGTGTTTAAAGTAAGAGTGGAGGTGGAGCTGAATGATATCGACCATAAAGTGTAACATTTTCGTCCTTTTTCTTTCCGAACACCCATTGTTTTAATGCACTGCAAATGAAGATTAGGTATTTCTGAATGATCGGGGTTGTTTGGGAGCACATGAAGCAGTAACTACGTCACTATCACAATCTCTTATTAAATTCCCTACCTACATGGATTTAAATATTTCAAGTGAGCGAAGTGTGCTATCTTGAAAGCTGTCTAATTACTAGAATTAGTTCATGTTGATTAAGACGATCTGATCGATACAATTTGGCGTTAATTTGATATTGATTTTTGCTTACATTTTTAGCTGGAAGAAGGGAAGGGGCAAGTGGCGTGTTGATGATAAGCCCCACCAAAACGGTCGATCCAATCTTTTCATTTCTAACGGCTTTACTCCGAAAAATAATAAGCGGTAAGATTTGAGATCGGCTATGTCATACTTATGAGATGGTTTGGTTAATGCTGTGCGTTTTATTCCCTAGTGATGACGCCTACGCGGTTGATAATGTGGGATTTCGAGGCAAATCTCCTAGGAATCCGTCGTTCAATGGATCTCGGGGTAATCATAATCGTCAAATGAAAAGATCTACTGGGTAAGTAATATTTCAAGTTATCAGGACTTATGGTAATGGTGAATTTTTTTGTGCAAAGTAGTAGTCACGTATTTCCCAGTACGAGGTAATTCGGGTGGTGTAGAGAGACTAAATGTTTCTATATATAAGCTCCACTTAATTGCACACATCTATTGGGACTGGAGTTTAGATGCTCCCGCAGGAATTCTTGCTTGTCACGTTGTTTGGTCTCCATTTTTGATGACTGCTTGATGCAGTCAAGCGAATGTGTTGACATTAGGTTTCTTGATATCGTACCTCTGATTAATTTGTCCTTGAAATTTTCAGTAGATTTGGATGTCAAATTTACTACTTTACCTCAGTGTGCCATGGCTAACCTTCTTTCCTTGTATATAGAGAACGTTCTTACGATACTCGGAACCATAAAAGAAATCGAGGAAAATCTCCTAGAAATTCTTGGTGAGTACTCATTTTTGTTTAATTGAAAACGCAATTAAAAAGCACCCAAGATACAAATCTTCCTATTCAGGTCACAATCTTCTCGTTTTCATCGCCCTCCTCGACGCGGGTATCAACAAGATCGTAGGAAAGCTTCTAAGTAAGAAGTGTTTTATAATATTTTTAAATGGAGTAATTAAGTATGCTTAACTGGGTCCTGTTTTACAATTTTCAGGTCGCCAAATTTAAGGGATCGATCTCATATTTCTCCTCTTCAAAGAGTTTTGTAAATAAACTTTTTAATGAAATAGATTTAAGTAGTATGCTATTTTACCGTTGCTAATTTTTCTATTTCGACATTACAGAGAGCATCGTGATAAGAATTTAAAGTCGGACAATCGGAAGAAATCCGCTAGAAAAAGTCTACCCAACATTTCTAATTCCCCTTACTTGAAAGTAATTAACAAAGGAGCATGGAGAGATCGATCTTCTTCACACAGCAAACGAGAAAAAATTGTTTGGAGAAATCGGTGATCTCGATGAGAGATCAAGTGTCCCTTTGTACTAATTTTACCCTCTTCCTTGTGCATATATTTGTATATAGTATTTAGCAATTTTCTGATTTCATAGAATAGATGGTCTTGTCTTTAATCTTCTTCATTCTAATGACCGGCGTTGCCGGACACTACTGGTTAAAAAACAGTTTTATCCTAAAATATTTCGAATCCTATGTTATTTTTAACATGATTTCTATTTCCTAGAGTTGCAGAATTTAAATGGAATAAAACCTTGGCGGGGAGGGGGGGGGGCTAATTTTCAAGTCCCGTCAATTACCTCGAAATCATTAATAATGCTTCACTCATTTGTAATTCGTGAGCACCAGATACTTAAAAGATGATACAAACTGCTTTTATTTACAAAGTAAAAAATTAGGACTGTATAATACGTAGAAATGAGGTGAAGTTTTATTTCGAACATGATCAGCAGCTAAGACACTACTGGGTTTAGTGAAGTAGTTTTGCCAAATTTTTTATTTCGGATGACAGGCGTTTGGATTACTATCATTAACCCTTTAGTTGACCTCGGGCTTCACAGATGCAAAAGAGTCAGGCAGACAGACACAGAGGCAGAGAAAAGGTAAGATGAGTGCTGAGTAAGGGGACGAATATAACATACAGTAGGGTCAGGGTAATTTGAAGTCAGAGGTCAACTGCAGGTTAATAGACCCTTTCTGCGTATGAGTATATGTTGCCCAGGGTGCAAAACGTGGAGGTAAGTCTCACACACTCCGGTATTGCCAATCCATGTGTACATTTCTGTAGTGATCTATCATCTTCGCAACACTCCAACCACGCTAAAAATCAATTGTCCACCAAAGTAAGTGATACTTGCAACTACCTCGATCACACATCACAAATTAAACCTACTTTAGCGATCAGAACAGCTTCTTTAACTTTTATAAATATTTCCTTTGATGAAAATTTATTTGATCAAATTCGTGGGAATAACATTTGCTAAGGAATGAGAGAGCTGAGGGGGAGGATCTGGGAGATATAGCAACATGGAGAAAGATCGAGAGAGAGAGAGAGTGGGTTTCATGCAGTTTCCTGGAGAAGTAATACAGTTGTTCTGGCCATCGTTAATGGGCGATACTAAGCCTTGGCAACACACTTGTTCAAGGATCATTAAGCGGCTTGTCACGTGGATTAAAATATACCAGTCGAGGACACACGATGGTTCTCCACGCGAAACTTGAGACTAGCATAGGATTTAGACCCTGAAATACCGTGAAGACCTTGACGTCAGTCTTGAGGTCGCAGGTGGTCAAGCACTTCAGACCTCACTGTGAGGTCGGGATAATTTGGTCGCAGAAATTAGCGTCGAGCTAGAGAACAATCTTGAAGACGCAAGGGGAGTCATCCATCGATATTAATTTAATAATTCAACCCAAAAGCTAACACCAAGGTGTGTAAGTAAGAGAAAAACAGCGTCACCAGTAATTACTAATTCCTCAGTTTGAATACCCCCCACACACACACCCCACCTTCTAAATACAAATTAAATTAAGTCCCAAATTACACCCAGTGAGAGAGCACTTGGCAATTCACTTTTGTGTGGCATTTTCGTGGAAAATGCAAGAACAATTGCTATTTTGAAGATGGTGGAAAAGGAATTAAATTACGCGCGAATTCAAGTTGCATTCAAATTAGGTCTTAGAATTCGAGAGAGTTCCCACAGCCTACTTTTGGGAATTACTTAATAAAATTCCGACCCAGTAGTGGTTGCTACACTCGAATTTCAATTAAACAAAAAAAAATGATGAGAACGGAAAAATAATTTTCCCACTGAATAAAGACTATGTGAACGGCATGCCGTAAAGCGGGTTTTGATTAATTTAATTTAATTTAATTTAATTTTTTTGCTGAAATAGCGCACAGGGAAAGCAAGGAAAAACCGAACTTTGAGAATTTCAGTGGTGGAATGGAGACTTCTAAGCCTTTCCAGTTTGGGGGAGGGGGCATGTTGCGTCTCCTCTGCCTTCCTCTTCTTTCCGCCCTTTCAACCTTCTTCTCATTCTTGGTCACCTCATTCCGGAAAGGAACTTGCTTCCTCTAATTTGGGTGGACAGCGGCTTTTAAATTCTTGGGATCCATCTTGCTTTATCCGCACTTTTTGTCGCTCTTTCATTGAACCTTAATTCCTTAGGACTTTTGTAAGGTTACCATTTCAAATGACAGGCTTTGTGATATTTATCAATAGCTCCTTAGTTGATTTCAGCTTTCCCCATGGCTGGGGGGGGGGTATATATATAGCAGTTAATTAATAGCAGTTCATTATCTGTCTTCTTGCTTCCCAGTATCTCTGGGTTTCCGTCGTTGTCTTTAGGGCTGGACACCGAATCAGGTGGGTCTTCTCCATTTCCTCCTGATGGTTACATAGGGGGCATGTGGGTTGAGTGTATACTCCCAATCTGTGAAGATGCTTTGCCAGGCAATCGTGTCCGGTGCGTAGTCTAAACTCAGCAACGACTTCGATTCTTGGCCAGTCGGCTATGTCGGAGAGTGCCACTGTCCACCGTTTCTTCTTAGGACTTTGAAGAGTATCTTTTGTAAGGTCTGTTAATCAACAGAGGTTGGTCTGGAAGAACGTAACATTTCTAAAATCTATAATGGGGTGGGGTTACTTTCTTTGACAGCAATGACATTCGCATTTTTAAGGAAGCATTGTTAAGTAGCTTCTGCACTCTCTCAAACGATTCTGTTAGACTTCTTGCCTGGATATTGAATTCCTCTATCCGACAACCACAGACTTATTGCATCTCCTTTCTGGACAACTCTGGGTAAGGAGTGACATTGTCTGTCTTAACTTAATTAAATTTTCAACTTATGATAAGGCAGGAACTCCCACTATCCCAGTTGGAGTTTGAGAGCATTGTTTTCTTAGGAGTGTTAATGATTATTATTTTATGTGTCTTCAGGGCTCAAAGAGACTTTTAATTAAAGGCTAGTCTGAAACGTTCTCACATATCTAATTAGAGACCACTTCTGGCTACACAAAAAAGCCTTCAATCAGATCAACTTGAGTGAAGCACATCTAAGCTCAATCTATTCAAATCTCCACATCCATTTTTGTAGGTTTATTTATTTATACCAAATGGCAGGCGTTTTGATAGTTATCATTAGCCCCTTAGTTGACTTCAGGCTTCAGGAGGAACATCAAAGTGACAAAAAAGTCGAGAGGGGGAGGGAAACAGAAGAGTGGTTCACAGGTGTAAACCAAAGCCAATTTGTGTTAAATTTTTTATTATTTTGTGCTGCTTTGCCGCTTTTATCAATAGAATTGGGTTTTCAATCGCAAATTGCTATGGTAGATTTAAGATGCTAATCGATTTGCTCACACCCCCTCCTCTCCAGGAAAATATCCAACGTGTTCACGTGATCCTGTCTAGAAGTTCGCAGGAATGAGACCAGATGTCTGTCCTCTGCACCAAGTCATTTAATTGACTTCATATCAGAGCGTTTTGAAGTACTCACGTGTAGTCACACGAATTGAAGACTTTCTGACCAAAAATTTAGTACTGACCCCGCAAGGTGACACTCATGCTAATAGTGCATGAGCACATTACCCTTCTCCGAAAAATAGATGATCGGATGGTATAACTATTATGACCTTTTAGTGCGTTCTCAACAACTATTCGGGTGAATGATATCAGGTGCTAGATTGAAGAATTAAATTCTGGTAGATATTCAACCCAAAAAAATATGAAAGCGTTTAATCTTTCTCTAATAAAACTTTAAAAATTTAATATCAATTTTCAAGGTTATTTCAATTTGAAAAAAAGGTTTCATTAGCTTATGCTTTGAGGAAGAAGATAGTTCAAGGACAAATGGAGGAGATCAAACTGGAATCACAAGATAGGTACATATTTCGGTAGATATCTCTAAAATGAGCGAATTTTCGATGTTTCCTATGAATCGTGAGCACATCTTGATCGTTCAAGCGACTATACATTTTGATGGAATCATGACGATTTTCAATTGTAAAAAAAGCAAGTACACGATTTAACAGATGGCGAAGCCTAATTGGGCAAAATCCGTCTTGCTCACTACTGAATGTTGTAAGTATTGATGTATCAAATATACTAATAGTTTTTTTCAGTTATTAATAGCCAAATTGCAATTATTTAAGGTCATTATGTTTTTACCAGAAATACAAACTTTTTAAAGCTGGAATTGCTAATTGATGCATATTTCTACAGTTGCCTTAACTTAAAGTGTCGATATGCAGTTATTATACGTTAGTAACACAAAAGACCATATATTTGAAACTATAAAAAGTAAAACATTTTATACATTTCAAATGGTAGGCATTTTGATAGTTATCATTAGCCCTTTAGTTGACTTCGGGCTTCACAGAGAGGAAGATAAACATCAAAGTGGTAAAACGTCGAGAGGGGGACAGAATAATGATTCACAGACGTAAAAGAGACAGACAGACACAAAGGTAGAAAAAAGTTGAGGTGAGTAGTGTGGAAGTAGATAAATATGACATACAGTGGGGTCATGGTAGTTTGAAGTGAGAAGTCAACTGTCGGTTAATAGACTTTTTTGCCACATGAGTAAAAGTTGTCCAGAGTGCACCACGTGGAGGTAAATCTATCCCTCCTTTTTGTAAGTGAGAATTGAAATCATACATGCATACATACATATATTCATATATATCAAATGTTGATCACACTATTATAGTCTTAAGTACATAGGGAAAATCAAGTCTATGAAGAGGATAAAAAATATTTGTAACTCTTTTGGTGAAATGTATGCAGTTGGTATAAAGAACAAGCTTACAAGGCGATTTAATTGAAAAGTATTAAGAAAAACTTTTAGGGAGACGCGCTGTGGTAGGTAACCCAACCCCGTGTGTCTAGTCAAAATTTGACCACCAGAGTGAGATGACTATGACTGATTCCGCCTGTTTATCTACTCATTTCGGGTCTTCGTTGATAGATTTTTAAATTTTTAGAAGTATATTTATTTCAAATAATAGTTTGAAATCAACTGCCGAGTTATAAACCTTTTTTTCCCATATGAGTAAACATTAATTGGAGTGCACCACGTGGTGGTAAGTCTATCGCACAATCGATGTGCAAAAAATGTGACTTGCTTAAGGCGGTGATAGGTAATTTGGATAATTATTTTCTTCTGACATTAACTGGTTTAAAGCTCACGAAGTTATAAGAGAATTCAAGTCAGCTCAATTCACACATAATGATTTCTTCTTAAATAGGTGCACAAATAGGATGTCAAACTCCAGGCACCCTCCAATATGAAAGATATCAATTTCGATCGAATATTTATTTATTTATTTCAAACGGCAGGCGTTTTGATAG
>UZAE01000571.1:0-21194 GCA_900617975.1 Rodentolepis nana | reverse complement strand
CCCCCCCGATATTATGCGCCAGTAGGATTTTATGCATATCCCTCACCTCTAACCCTAACTCCCATACACACACATTTCGGTAATTTGGCATTGAAAAGTGCACAACTTTGAATTTTAGTGCATGCAACTCAGTGTGTGATAAATAAGCATGCAACATAACACCAACACACAACGTATAAACAAGCACAAAAGCGAAACACAAAACAGCAACCATGGCAGAAGAGAATGGAAAACGAAAGCACATCTCTCTCACCTCGTGTTGCACCGTTTACTGCTTTTCGGTTTCCTGATTGACAGATATCAAGATAGTTTATTGCTAATATGCCAAGGGGAAGGCAAAAAATAAAGATTTTAGACCATGAATGGTAAATAAACAAAAAAGAGGCAGTAGAAGTAGCAGTTCGAGTTATGCCGAGATTCTGGAATTGTGATGGTGTCAACAGATTGCCTTTATTCCTTCTTCATAATGCTACTAAGAGTTATGACTTTACATCAAATTAAAACTTAGAACTATGTGAATTTGTGCGATTTAGTAGCCATTTAAAGCAGGGTTCTGACGGACAAGGAACTCTGTCTATTGGCAGGTCGCCCATGCACTTATGATACCTCCCCATCTCATGCACATTCACGCAAAATCCAGTGACGCCGAGCATCTGCACACGCGTAGAATATTTCCTCCTTCCTCGCACACTCAGGGTTAAACCGAGGTAGACTTGAACACAAATAGCGCACCCTCTTTCCCAAAATAACACTTCTATAACACCAGTTTTCTAGGTAACAAAGGCGGCAAGTTTGTACAAGAAAAATCCATGTTTTCTACATTTGATAAAATGGGATTCAAATAACAACAACTTGACATTTGTCTTCATAATTGTTCGATGAGGCTTCCAAGAGAGACCTTTTGCGTCATTACTTTGAAATTTCTTTGCCGTCTATTGTCGAGATAAGCTCTGAATAGCCTTTAGATTTGTCATTATCCATTGTACAACAACACGATAATAGTTCCACAAATCTTTTAGGAAAGCGTTTTACAACGCTCAAACTGGTTATAGAGTGGCATCATTGAGCCACCCCAGTAAAATATCAGAACTTTGGAACTCTCTTTATCAGCCAAAGTTGAGCATTTCGCTCACTAGCAGTGCGCCAGTGAGAAAAGAACCCATAACTTCTGAAAGCAGTGAACAATGCGTCACCGACAAGGAATTCATCTCCTCTAATTATAAGGTTCTAATTAGATGCAAGCCGTGTTAAGGGAGAGATTGAGTTAACTTACGCATGGGTTGACTCAGGTACTCCATTTCACCCCAGATGAGGTCATTTTCAAACGACGACTCTACAAAGCGAAGAGACCATGAGAATACTAGAACAATGAAAATATTTAGCACAGGAATTAGAAGAAAACCCTACCTATGGGATGTAGGCTATTCGGGTGTTGAATAGAAGCTCTGACATATTCTTTCTGGTATTGAGAGGGATAACTTGAGGAATAGTCAGCTTGGTGGGGATGCATCACTGTGAGGATAATAGATTGAGAGGGATGGTGGTGATGGGAGGAAAATGAAGAGTGGTGTGAGGAAGTTATGACAACAAAATAGGGCCAGAGACGGGGGGAGGTAAATAAGTATTAGTATCCCAATATCTTCAAATGCATGCACATCACCAAATCATTTGCTCAACAGATGGTAAATAAATAGATCGGCAATTTAATACATGCAAATGATATTAGAAATGATGAAAGCTGGCAAATGTGAATGTGGTGATCCCAACCATGGTACCCTATGCACTAATTTCACCGAAATATCACCAGGTCCATCTTATAAGAAATCAGATAACACCCTCTTCATTGATCAAAAGATAAAGCTACCAATATCATTATAAAAAGCGTACCCAGTAACCACCTCGGTTAGAATCCCAAATTCTACCCATCCCCTTATAAATCAATAATAATCAGTGTGATTGGCCATTCATATTACTGGATGTGCGTTGACAGGCCTTCGTATATATCATTGTACAGCCCACTTAGATGTTTCAAACTGATTAGAAGTACTCAAAATACTTGACTTGCTTTGGAGGACACTAACAGAACAAGTCTTAGAAGGACCTCAAACACTAACTAGAATTGATCACCAGACACCTGCGGTTGTGCATTCATGCCACTGGGTGTGTGCTGATGAAAATTACTCCCACGATCTCTGGATTAATAGACATTCGTATTGATCCTTGTGCCACCGAGCACAATCGCATTGAATTAACTTCCCGGTGCCTACATTTGAAAGACTTCAATAGTTCCAAGACTAACACCCAACAACAACTTTAATTAACTATTATTAGCTAAGGTAATTGGTCATTCAAACTATGGGGAGAATATCAATGGCTGTAGATTTCGTAAACTTTAAGTTGGCGGGGATAGAAGATAAAAGCCATAGCTTTGGTAAAATCGAATAGGAAGGATAACTTCAGGTCGAAAAACAGTTAAAAAATTAAACCGATTAAATTAACTATGGACTAGGAGCTAAAATTTGCTTAAACGATGTCAGACGAAACCAATAAAAGAAGTATTCGTTCCCCAACTAATAAGTACCACAAGATCAGACTGGTTCTAGCTATATTTTATATATATATACTTAATATTAACTGGAAAGATGAGTATATATTGAAACTCACTGCCTTCATCGTCCGATTCTTCAGCTTCAGCGGCTTCGCTGATTGTTGCGGTGACTTCAGGCAGATCGAGAATAACTTCCTCACTTCCCGGGGTTCTGGTTCCTTCCCAGTCGTCAACAACTGTAGTGATCGTCTTTAGCGTGTCGAAGATGGCAAAGTAGTGCTGGTAACGAGCGAGTTCTGCTGCGGTTAGTCCTTGCTGTAAGTGGACATAGAAGTCGAGAACAGAATGTAAATATGTTTCTGAGGGCAAAAGAGCCAACAAAGCAAATCGAAATACAAACATGCCAAACACGCAAATAAAACTACCATTACGCTACACCAATCTAGATTGGTGTATTTTATTAACTCAAACCTCTAAAATAGGCTACTTGTGTATCTTGGTTATTCCTTAACTTGGAGTATCTCAAACAGAGTGCTTTGTAATTTATTGGAAATTAAGTAACAATGAAAATCAAAATATTTAATCTCTAAATTAGCATTCTTTTAAGACCCTGATCACTTCAGCGACTTGTGGACTCAACTATTACCCACTTATAATTGTAATAACTCCAATTTCATTTCTACGATCTTTGATGAATTCTTCGTGTTCTAATTAACCAAGTAAACTAGTAAACCAGAAGCATATGTCTTAATTAGCTTATTTCCGACTGAATTTATTAATTAGATTTCTTTTTCACGCAAAGAATTGAATTACTTCAATTATTTAGTGGTTAAGAGGGTGTTGCCGAGGTGCTATAATTTTAATGTAGGGAAAATGCTTAGAACCACTTTCTAAAACAGACAAACCTTAATTTACAATGCTTCATTATACTTAAAAGAAAAGAATTTCATAATGAAAGTACCTAACGAATTGTGCTTTCGGTTAAAAACGTAATTCTTTATAAAAACCAGCATTTTGCAAAATTCCCGCCTCTTTCCATGTCTTGCTTGGTCATCTTCACCTCAGGGATCTGAAGTGAATTATTTCTCCGCATTAGACGTCGCATGTGCGATCTTATCTGTTTGCGTGGCACCGATGATACATAGACATCGGGAACATGTGATTCACGTCGAAATTAATTCAAAAAATATATATCCATTGACTTGGATTATGAGCAGAAAATAAAGACGGTATCTCCTTCATCCCAAATTGAAGAAATTCACATTTTTCTTCTTTGCAAAGCTTCAAAAGTATAGTAAACGCAACGTGTATCCAAATGCTCAAGTAAATTTTTTTGAGGACAAAAGAGAAGAGTGTGGATGATAAATGGCATGCTTTCTCCCATTTTGGGGTTTGAAAATTTTGCTTTTGAAAAGAAAATGTACAAATGGTTAAAAGTGGATTTTGGAGGAAAGTCATCATGGCCGGGGATTCCTTTCCCGAACATTGGATAGAATTCCGCCTTAGTGAACTTGGAAATTGCACAACCCCGCCCACTGACCGAGGATATAGGCTTCTCAGTGACTTGGAGCTTGGGACACAATCATGGATGGTCTTAGTGAAGGAGGGGGGTAGCGAACTTTATATACTAGACAAAAAAGCAATAACTAGGTAAGGTTTGTGTACGTGCGTACACAAACGTAACAGAGAGTGGGTTTAGGAACCGTCGTACCCATTAAAACCACCTGTGGCACATTAGGTAAGACATGTCAATAAAAGAGTGGGCTAGAGTACCCATAAAGTTGGAAGAATTGGAAAAAATACTGCTTCGTTTCCGTAACTAGAAGAAACATAATTGAGAAAAGTCAAACAAGTTCCCCCCCCCCCCCCCTCCTAGCTATTATCTACAAACCAATGAATGGGTGGGGGTGGGGATGGGGGAGGGTCCATATAATCGCAGTTCACCTTGCGTGAATGTCAGTGGGCTGTGCTCTGTGGAAGCCAAAAGAAAAAAATTATCAACAGATTCTGCTAAACGACATTGTAATTTTAAAGACGGAAATAATAGCGTCACCCATTGTTGCAAATTTGATAAGAATTTGGATTCAAGTGAGGCTAAGAATGCGCGAACAAATAAAGACCTTCGCTCTTAAAAGCCACCAACTTTCACAATACTCACCTACTTGACATGATAGGTGAGCTTGAACCAAACGCCATCATGGTTTTGAATTAATGAAGATAGAAAAGGCCACAGATCCCATAGCTCAGTAAGATTTATGATGGTGTTGGGGTTTCAAGGCAGATATTCACAAGCTTGTCTTCCATTTCTCTGAAAGTGTCTTCTTAAAGAATTTCGCAAAAAAAATTTATATTCTTTTTTTAATTAATTTAAGTGTATTCCACCAATTAATACTAATAGGAACAATTTGAATTTTAAACTAAGTTTGGTGATCTATGCCGAGATGATGACATCATTTACAATCATTCGCACTCTTATATTTTATAGCTCAAATTACATATATGCGCAATACAATCTCACGAATGGATTATATCGCTTGTGTCATCCCAATGGTTTATTAAACACTAATGCTGAAATGAAACTCGCAAATGAAAGGAGTGACACTTCTCAAAGAATTACTAACTAGAATTTGAATGATTGCTCCCGCGCTTTATGACAAAAACGTGACCATAAAGAATCTCATGAAGTTTATACTTGGGCTGAGGAGCACATTCCAATTTTACAAAGTACAGCCTTCATTTTTAGTTCCCAGAGCTTCTAAGGGAGTTGAAGTCTTCGACTTTCGACCACGATTCCACTCCTCTCCTTATAATGTAAACTCTTTCATAAATGGTCTACTTTATACATCCCATTTAATCAAATTTATAAGAACAGGTTTCTGAGTTTCTAAGAAAAACAAGCCTACACGCACATTGACGATAACCAAGTGAAGTGGGAAATATTAATGGAAAATATTGTGACCTAGTCATGAAAGTGGAACAGGAAAAAAAGGTGAAGATTAAGGGCGTTCCCAATCGACGGACAAACAAACACGGTAACAAACAAAAAAAGGATTTCAATGCTTGTTAATATACGAAGAGCTTATTGAGCGAGAAAGACTCCTCCGCATAGGTGGCGATAAGATTTATAGAAACATAGTTTGAACACCCAGGATGGTATACCTAATGGTTTAAACCGTGAGGTGCATAAAAGACAAGATGTTTGGAAAGTACCACCCTATGACATAAACTTACTTAACAATAAATGCGGGTCAATTAATTGAAATAAATTATCGCAGGACATGCACGGTGACTCATGAGTTTAATCATCCTGATTACTACACAATGACACACACACACACACAAGACAAGACAAAAACCCACCTCATTTTGCATCCCTCGAACAATTTCGCGTCCGCATTTAAACCCAAATCCCCTTATTTCCTAGTGTTCCACCCACCACCCCGCCTAATTCCTCTACAACATCCAAAACATTCGTAACTCTCTATCTTTCCAGTCGAAAACGGCTGGTGTACTCTGTTAAACCTTAAGGAGATCATTAGATTTTTGTGATAGGATATCTGTAACCCTAAATTAAGTGTTTAATAAACTGAGAACCGTATATCATATTCCTCAAGATTCAACGAACTTGTGCGTACATTATTCTTGGCGTTAGGATCAGTACCATGTTCCAGAAGGAGATAGACAATTTCCGAGTGGCCCTGTTGTGCAGCCAGATGAAGAGGGGTAAAACCAGCACAAGTCTTGGCATTGATATCCGAAGAGGACAGGGAAACGAGGAAGCGCGCCATATTGAGACGCCCAGCGTAGCAAGCAGTGTGGAGGGGTGTGTAGCCAGCTTGAGTCACATCTGTCGCCTTGGCTCCTTCTTGCACCAACTGCTGAGCCACTGTTACGTGGTCCTCTAAGGCTGCTAGGTGCATTGGGGTCAAACCGTTCTGCAAAGTCGGGAAGAATTTATGATGATTAGATAAAAAAGCGCATTTACAATGCGATTTCTCAACATATTATTGTGATAGGGATAGAAAAATTCAGTAAATCAGTGGATATCGAACCACGACCTCTGATTTAGCATACAAAAACACATATCCCATTTTGCATACAATTAACCAGTGCAATACAAAGGTTAAGAACGGTCCGGCAAAAGCGCACACATGCCCATTATCTTAATTCCAGGTCACGCACGTTTCAGGACCACTGGGAATTGGGAACTGGGTATCGGAAACTGGAGGCATGTTAGAAAAATGGAAAACAGCTGTGAAAATAAGCGAGAGAGAGTCAAACCAGATGGCAAATCATCGGTTAATAACAAAACAGTATATGAACCGAAAATAACGTAGGAAAACTGCACATCATAAATCGATAATGAAATGTAATATTTCACGATGAAAAGGCATAAGATGGAAATATCGCTCGAGCATTTACATTCGCTACTATGGTGAAGAGGAATTAGTAATGCGTCCTTTTTTTCATAAAAGGCCAATAGTACGGGAATAGTAAGTACTTCAGCGCTGCCAACTATCCTGACCCCCTTGACGGCTTTCGGAAAGAACTATGACCTCGACCCAACATGCCTATTTCGCCTAAGATAACCTTTAAGATACATATATATTCAATCAATCCAATTCCCTTATACGCTGTTGCCTTGCCTAATCAGTGACCCCAATATGTGTATTTGTGTTATGCCCAGTAAGCAGAATAAGTGTTTTAGGCGTTTTGGCACCTCATAGCCACAACTAGTTAACTCCTAATCTACCAGGGCAAAACTATTGAATGAAGAACGCATGAAAAGTACCTTTCACTCAATCACACACCCAGAAGGATAGCATCATTGTTGCACTATCGTATACTCCAATTATCCAGTGTTCTATTTCAGTAGGGGCTGTCAGTTAAGTAATGAAGGCAACTTCCTAATATGGCATGTTTGCCACAATTAAATTTTACAATTAAGCCATGATGCCGCTTTACTAATACCCTAGAATAAGGCAAATTCTGCACTTGAAATACACAAATTAAGCAATAAAAAGTGGCATAGAGGAAGAACGCGCAAATAGTTGATTGCGAGAGTAGTTTGTTCAAATGAGGTGATATTTCTCCCCCCCCCTTCCCCCCACCACTCTCTCTACGCTTTCTACCTTAATGGACTACTAAATATTTTTAGGAAATCCAATCGAATATCCGAAGGAATTGATGAATGAGTAGTATAGTAACCAGGCTAGCAGAACAAATAATGAAAAACCTCTGAGAAGCAGAAAAAGAGCTTCCGCCTTTTGTCAACTGTAAATCGTTTGTCGGCATAAGCGGCATTAGCCTGAGGCAATATACTACAACTCATGAGTTCTAGTGTGTGAACATTACCTGCTATGTAATAAGTAGTAGGAAACGAGGTCTCACCTTGGCCTTGTGTTCAGCATCAGCTCCATTGAGGAGAAGCAGACCAACCATATCAGTACTGCCTTCCTGAGCAGCTAAATGCAAAGGTGTGAAACCACACCGCGACTCCCGATTTGTGCTCCTCTTAGGATCTCGATCGTTGGCTAGTAGGAGGGACGCCATATCCAGGTGATTTCGTTTGGCTGCTATGTGTAGGGCAGTATAGCCGTTGCTCGCCTGTAAAACAATGAAAGTGTGAGAAGTTTGCTAATAAAAATGATAGGAGTCGACAAAGCAAAACATGGCTAATCTATTGGCATTAATCATTCAACCATTTGGCAGCTGACTAATGGAAGTTGGTGAGAGCACGACAGGCGTAGATGGCACTTATTGTCTAGGTTATTTATTTTCAATTGAATTTTTTATATCTCTGTGAGGACAGGCCCGCGTATTTACCGCCATTCATTCAAGTCTTGCATAAAAAACGGAGTAGTCGGATGCTCCCAGTAACTTCCAGTATCATCAGAACAACGATGAATGAGGACAAATAATAGATGACGTATAGGCCACTTCAATCTATCAATAAACGATTACAACTGAATTAATGTAGGAATCGTTATAGCACAACTTGATGGGACTGTGGTACTCGAAAAAAGTTATTAACCTGAAGATAATAATAATAATTGAACTATTAGGATAAAGGGGTTTTGTGAGACATCTACGTCAAATGCTTGCTTCATGAAGCAATTCACTCGACAAATAAGGTTGTGGAAAAAAGAAGAAAGTATCGATGGAAAGAGTGAGAACGCTGTAAGAAAATTCTAGCGAAGAACAGGCACTAATGACACCAAAAAGATAAGTCTAAATAGCAAAGCTAGCTACTCTAATGAAGAAATAGCTACCTCCGCTACTGCCCCAATTAAACACCAATAACAGCAGCGATTGGAGGCCTTAAAATATGACGCAAATGTGAATAATTGAAAAAGCGGGTCGCAGATTATACATTGAGAAGTTAAACGAAGAAGTAGATATAATTTGAAATTATTTAACAGAATCTTGGGGACTCCATATTCTGAGACCTGGAGACTGTAAACAGGGCAAAACTTCCCAATGTTACCGTTTTTCGGTTTAGTGGCGCAGCGATTCACAATGTCACTTCGTTATGAAAAAACAAGCAACAAGTCCTTTAAAAGGAACAATCATCCAACAGAAATGTATGACTGGGTAGCTCCATTGGTAGGAAACTCACTACGCCTATATATTGGGGTGTGCGATAGACTTACCTCCACGTGGTGCACCCTGGGCAACGTATACTCATACGGCAAAAGTCTATTAATCGGCAGCTGACTTCTGACTTCAAACTACCATCACCCCACTGTATGTCATATTCGATTAATTCCACAGTACTCACCTCACCTTTTTACTCCCTTTATGTCTGTCTGTCCCTTACATTTGTGAAACATTATTCTGTAACTTCTTTTGACATTTTACCACTTTCACATTCCCCCTCCTCTCTGTGAAGCCCGTAGCCAGCTAAAGAGCTAATGATAACTATCAAAACGCCTGTCATTTGAAATGAATAAATGAATATTGATTAATAGCTCAACTAGAGTGACTGGTCATGCAGTCCATAGAACGCGTTCCCATTGCATCTAACTCCATTTTATTAAATACTCACTAAAGTGCGAAAAATTTTAATCCTATTTGATAGGACTAAAAAATAAGCCCAATAGAGTTTTTACAATAAAAATTTAACAAAAAACGGAATTCGAAATACCATTTTTAATCCAAAAAGGTTAGTTAAGGAATTTCCTAATTACACAATTCTCTGCTATGGCACAACAGTAAAAAACCAGTACTGTTGCGTTAAATGCCAACCTTAGGTGGTAAATGAACGCATATACTTAATTAAAAGTGACAATAAATGTTATACCACATGTTTTCAGTCAATTATCATTCGAATTAGGCTAATTCGAGGAAATAAATGTTATGCAAGGATAGGGCAGTGCTATGATATTTGCGTAATTGATAAAAAAAATTCCCAAAAAGAATACCTAACTTAGCGTTCTTTTCTACAACTATAGTTTTCTTAAAATCTACCCAGAGTGGTTAAACAGAGAATTCCATTTCATGAGACTATTTTTCGGAACCAAATAACCACCCCTACCCGAAAAAGTGCCCATGGGAAGATTCAAGTTTCAGGCGCCCATATAGAGAAAAGCTGTGAAACTGCATTTTAACTTTTAACCCCAAATAACTGCCATTCCGAATTAGCGGAGAACAGCGGAAATATTCAATAAGGAACCGAATAATCAATCAATTCCAATTTAGCCTCCGTAAATAAGTAAGTAATTTTTTCTCACAAAAAAGGCAGATAAAAGAAAAGATTGTTTGGGATACAGGTATTTTGAATTTTTATTATAATCATAGAGATCCTTCAGTGAGCGATTAGGATTGTAGAGTTTTTCAGAGTGAAAATAATTTTGGTTTTTTGCACCAAAAACAACTTTTCTAGATAATATACTTGGGGGAAAGTAAATGTATAATGTTATTTACATTCATCTCTAGAAGTGTAAGTAAACACCGTAGAGCTATTAACTATATTTCAGGTCATTCATATTGGACAGAGAAGAACATAACAGGTAAAAAATTGAATTTTGTAAATCTCCCCATTAACCAAGCTTGACCGGAACTGGATATCTATTCATAGGGAATAGAAAGTGTGACCTTTGAGTCCATAAAAGAGTACTAACTCAGGATTTAGCGGTATTAACTGGTTGATAAACCTCTGAATATCGTGGACATGAATACTTTAACTGTTACACCACCAGCACACACAGATACAATGTTAGCCATTTTAGTTTTAAAAGTTCGAATTGCCTTTACAACATTCAAAACTAGAGCACTTACGGCTAGATCAGGATCAGCACCGAATTCCAGTAGAAGTTGAACAATCTGGACGTGGTTGTAATGAGCAGCCATGTGGAGAGGTGTGAGGCCATTTCTACCAACCGCGTTGACTGCCTCAGGACGCATCACTTGCAGTAGCGTTCGTCCAGCCTCTGCTCGTCCACGCTTGGCAGCCAGATGGAGTGGAGTAAAGCCACGCTGAAGTAAAATAGGCATTTCGCATTAAAATAAAGTCAAATGAATCGCCTCTAGTCTCATCTACTTGCTAAAGAATGTGCACATAATTTGGCCTGAAATTTCAACCTACGGAACTACTTCAAGAGGTGAAGTAGTTATGAATATTGTGAATATAGAAGTCAGCTTATGAAAGTTGAACATTACGACATCATGAAATGGACTCATCCCATCCGAAAATACTAACAACTGAAAATGCTTCAAATTCCAATAAAACTGTTGTGATATTCCAGGTTCATGACCATTTGACTCTCTTACTGGTTCATGTATTCAGATGCGCTTCAATTATTGAAACCAGCAAAGAATTTCCACAGGTAAAGGGTAACACTGATTTCTACACCCAAACAGTAAACTCGAGTGAAGCATGTTATATTAAAGAAGGTAAAAAAAAGTTTGTCGATATCTTCAGCAGATCATACATTAGCAGGCTCTTCGGAATTATGAAAAGAAACAGTTACTGTGAATATATTAACAAATTAGCACTAAGTAAATGAGTTAGACCAGATTACTAACCATTTATCATTGTCAAAAGAGTGAGGCGAAGCAATCACCTTGAGAAAGATATTTTCATTTGCACATTGACAGTAAAGTCAAGTTAAAGGAAAGCCCATAGCAATATTTCGGGGCGAATTAAGCTTGAACAGTTAGTGTCCTTGTGGATACACAACTGCTTTGGCATAGCAAAATAATTCTTGAAGTTATGCAAGAAATATGCACAACTTATGATTGTCAATAACTTCTATACCACTGTTTAAACCATTGAATTGACGTGAAAGTGACCACCTTTCCTCCACTCTACACATTTTGAAACATTTTGTCAAAAAATAAAGTCATTTTGTCTTTTGCCAGAATATAGATTGCATAAGTAGTTTTAACAACATAGCCTTTGCCTTGGTTCTTTTATGATAATTTGAAATTGAATGGAAATGCTTGAAAGGTATTTTACTCAGCAAACCTTATAGGAATGCACTGAATAAATAAATACGAAACCATACTCGCTTAGATGATTTCCTAACATTATTATTATTATTATACCAAATGGAAGGCGTTTTGATGGTTATCATTAGCCCTTTAGTTGACTTCAGGCTTCACAGAGGGAAGGAACATCAAAGTGAAAAAATTCGAGAGGGCGGAGGGGGGGACAGAAGAGTGTTTCAAAGATGTAAAAGAGAGAGAGACACAATGGTAGAAAAAAGGTGAGGTAAGTACTGAGGAAGTAGTCGAATATGGCATACAGTGAGGTGATGGTAGTTTGAAGTGAGAATTCAACTGCCAGTTAATAGACTTTTTGCCGTATGAATATACGTTGCCCAGGGTGCACCACGTGGAGGTAAGTCTATCGCACACCCCCGATTTCCCAAAATTATAATGATAAGATGGACAACTCTGAAAGGTCTCTGTCCTATGTTTGCTTCGATAGTCAACTTCAGAGGGTCTGCAAGCACAAGTCCCTGGAGGCAGCACCACTATTGTAATTGAAAATGACGTTTACTCAAGTCTACATAGCTGGTTAACCGAGCAAACCAACCATACTATGTTGTCAAAGTCTGCATAGGTAGTTATATCTCATTAAAGCAAACGAATCGCAGTTTAAGCTACAGGACTCATCTTGGGTGGAAGATTGGTAAAAGCCTAATGTGTTCCAAGATTGCATTGACAAAACGAACCTTAGTTCTTGCATCAGAATCTGCTCCATTGGCTAGAAGACATTGGACAATATCAGCTCGACCATCCTTGGCAGCAATGTGGAGAGAAGTGTAGGCATCGCGTGTTGCTGTGTTGGGATCAGCACCAAATTTCAAAAGAAGGTACACCATTTCAGCGCTTCCACATAGTGTGGCGATGTGTAACGGAGTCTGTTCATCCTAAAAGTTGAAAAATAATTGAATAAATCACTGTCTCTTTAAGTTGCAATTCTGATGTATGCCAATGGCATATTGATTACAGAGATCGACTTCTGTGTAGCCGATCAAGGATCTGATTCCTATCAGGGCATATTCGGTGAGCAGAATAGCCAGCCTCGTTGGTTAAGTCTGGCTGATACAGAGAATGGCTCCCCTGCAAATGGAACTTCGGGGTAATAGCCCTCTACTAATGATTAGTGTCAACAAACATTTATTTGAATGGGTTTGGCTGATATTATGAAGGATAATATAAGAATAAGGACCTGAACACTAATTGGCTACTATCCCATTATTTATGCGTCATTTATCTGTTTCTATATCTAACCCAAATAGCGATGTGCGAAAATGATGAGTATTATGCATATTTGGGATGAAGTAAACAAGCAGGGAACTTTGGTGAGAAATATTTAATTTACACTATGTATCGGCAAATTCATGGGAATTTTATCTGCAACGAATGTTCGCATATTTAAATTTTGCAAAACAAATTAATCATATTGAATGAGAGCGCGCTTCAATAGGGATAATTTGAAATAGTATCCCTAAACTAGCGAGTTTATTTAAACATAAAACAATCATTGCGGTAGGTTTAAATGTTGTTTGACTGATTTAGCATGACTCACCACTCAGACTCTCAAACTTAAAGATAAATTCTAAAAATGACAGATAAAAAAATCCATAGATTTGTTAGAAAACCGATTCGAATGCTTCAATTTGCTTTAACAAAGTTCATAGGCTTCATTACGCGTGTGCTAGATTATTGATTATTGGATTTTTACATTCACACCTAAATATGTAAGGCCACCAAAGTATTTATCGGTGTAGTTATTGGTTAAGCAGGAATCTGGAACCTATCACATTCCATAGAATTTTAATTTGTTTTCTAAGAACAAAAAGATTGCTATTTAAGATTCAAGTTTTGCCACCCCCCCCCCCCCCCCGCCTCATCTTCCTGTTGCCTGGGTAACTGTAGCTTTAGAAAAGGAAAAATTCCTAACAATTTGAATTTTGAACTTTGCAACTTAACAACATTAAGAACACCTTGACGAATTCATAAATCAAATGGAAAATAATCCCAAAACCATTATGAAAATAGTTAACAGAGCAGGATTTTGGGTAGACAGAAGGATTTATTGCGCCTCTCAAACAGGAAATTGACACTCCCACTCTCCACTTTTGTTGACCAAAATTGTTCGAGTGGGTCAATCACTCATAGATGATAATTTCTTACGTGAACTTTGCGTTTTTATAAATACACCAATGGAGCACTCAAATGATAGTAAATGCTCATGAAGACGTGAATTCGTTATTTGCTTCTTTTAACCTTAGAAATTTATCTCTTTAACGCCATTAAAATATACTCTAAATCCAAAATTACTTCAAATGCGCAAGAGAGCTCAAATCCCAAAAGTGGATATAAATTCTATTGCCCCCCCCCCCCCTCCCCCCAAGTACAAGAAACGCCTTTCTAATTACACACAGCAATCAAATCTTAGTACGAATTTTATTTTAACAAGTTGCCATAGTAATTTTCAAATTGAAGATCGAGTCAAGAAGAAGTAGATGTCGAAAAATGTTAACAAAAAATACAGGCTGAAAAAATCCCCCCCCTCACCCCCCCGCCCAACCCCACCCCCATCTATTCGCATTTTAACGCAAGGCTTCAAATTTCCTTCCAACGCAAATTTGTGCGAATATGCATTGTGGCGTTAAAACAAACAAAAAAGTGAAAAGAAACAGCAGTGAGAGAAATTTTGCACAAAAATCACTCCAAAATGTTGGCAATTCTTCTTCTCCAACAAGTATACGCCAGGAGGCAATCATATGTCTGGATCTTGACAGGATTTAAGCAACTAATGGGCATGAGATAGTATCTTCAGCTAAATTCTGTCATTAAGTCTGTTCGATTAAATAGTAATTTGCAGTCCAAAATGGGATGGAGAAACGAGTAAGTGTGTTCGTTGTATGGGGGGGGGGGGGGAGGGGTAGGGAAACCCAGTATTTTTGATTATGATAAATAGGAATTTAGTTCAAACTTGCCTTAGCAATCCTAACGCTAAGAGGTGCAGTTTCAATTTAAAAGCAACAATTGCCCATTAATGTGTCCTAGGCAAAGATATTTATAATTTTCAAATAACTAATTTATTTCGATCAAAGATCTTTCAAAATTTACTTACTTCTATGAGCGTCTTAGTTTGAGAGGCATTGGCCTAGCTTTTAAGGCAGTATTGTGAGTAATGTAACCAAAATATCGACCAATGACATGATTGGCCAAGACATTATACATAACCAAACTCTCGATTTAATCAACACCAAAGACAGTGAAAACGAACAGTCACACGGAAATCTAAGGATTAGTTCCTGGAGAACTTCTAACTTTTACAAAGTTCTCCACCAATTAAGTAATAAGGGAAAAAGAACCCTATGAAAGCGGTAAAGCTTATTTGATGCCTTAAACTTTATTATTTATCTGAAAAATTCAACTACACTTCCTGCATAGATATGCCTTCTATGATTAAAGGGGAAAAACTGTTTTGTTTTAGAAAGAGTAATATTAAATAATATAAGAGAGTAGGCTTCATTACAAAAGTACGAGTTTGGTATACAGTGGTGTATAAGCGTTGAGCTGAATGACTAAATGAACAAATTAATATCAATCGGTGAGATAGAATCTACACCTAAATACAAAAGAGGCATCGTTTCAATTGTGTAGATGCTTAAGAACCTAGCCAAAATCGTAGAGAATGGCGGGGATTTTTGTTGCCTTCCATTTAAGTGATGAACTACATTTGGTGACAAAGAAATTATAAACATATAGGCATGCATAATTAAACCAAGGTGGTAGTAATGACGGTAGGCGGTGGTGATGCATGCACAATAAGAGGGAAGGTGGGTGGGTGGGTGGGTAAATGGAAGTAATTAATGAATGCATGCCTAAATGAGAACAATTGCACTCTCGGAGCACGGTGGTAACATAATAGTCAAGCCAAACAATCACTATGTTCCTCTGCAGTAAGCTCTGAAACCTATCATTCTAAATGAAATATTTGCAAAATATGAGAACACAAACCCACAAAGATTACGATTCAAACAAGGTTGTATAAGGTTGTTGTGTGACCAACATTTATCACATATCTGATTTATTATATACTAATCACAATTTCGAAATTTTGGCGAAGAGCCGGTCACCTGCTCTTAGGTTATTAAAAAGGCATGGACGTTGAAACCCTCTTCTCGAAGTATCCTTATATACATTAAGATATTCCATTCTTGAAGGCTGGAAACGCATCGAATAAGCTGAAAATGTACCGAGCTATGGAAATCATTCAGAGATTGAACTTCTGTACAAGGCTAAATAACCAGCCTCAAAGCGTCCGGAATTACAAGATGCTATCTCAAAATCGAAGTAGAACGTTTAACTTCAAAAAAAAATAGTTGCCTATCAATAAGTTTACCATTGTTCACACAGAGCACCTCCACTCTAAACGGAAGTTGCAATAATAATAAAATGAACGTTGTGATACATACACCTACACAAAAAATGTCATCGGCACCGAATAAACTAACAACGCAGAAAGTGGTTCCTTTTACAAGTGTCATTTACGCAATTGGATAAGCTATTCACGTGTATTAGAGTAACCCCCCGCCTCTAATAAAACTGGATTGAAGAAACGGTTAAGTAAAATGTTACTTCAAGCCAATGACCTCGCGGGTTGTCAGTCATCAACTTCAATGACATATTTCATAATGAAAACGAAGTGGATTCGAAAAAAGACCTATTATCCTCGATTTCTACTATGTGATACATCTGCTAGCAAGAGCATCTTTGGAATTCAGCAATAACTGTCTACGAAAAAAAATACGAGCACGCAATGCTTAATGTAGGCTAAGCGAAGGTCACTAGAATACGATGAAGGAAATCGACGCAAACCTAATAAAGTAGGTGTGTGTGTGCGCGCGGGGTTATGACTACCAAGCGAGTGTTTGAGCCAAAAGGGAAGGAGAGTCAATTTTGACCGAAAGGTCACACACACACACACACGCGCGCAAGCTCTGAATGCACATACAAACACCATCCAAATTCACAGAATTAAAAAGGTGTGCGCTGTGTACTCAGGTCAGTGCGTCATGAAAAAAAAGTTTGCAAATGATTTTTAACTAAGATTTTCACTGCTTCTTACAGTGAGACTAAAAGCAAAATTAAAATGAAATGAAAGTTAAAGGCATCCGTCATAGCCATTAATTAGGTAAAAAGACGATTCATAGAGGAGATCTTTCGATCAACGAGTGGTAATTCACTTTCACTTGAGAAAACCAAAGTGTAAAGTCAGTTTTCACCTGTATATTCGGTCTGGATTGTGTTAAACTGTTATGAAACAATAAAAATTTCCAAGTACATTAGGGGAAGCATTTGCGAAATTGGACTTTGGCAAAAGATGTGTCTTGGAATCAATCTTATGAGGAATTCATTTTTAGACAAAGATTAACCAGGGCAGCTATTATTGCACCAAGTAGTCTTGTTTCCGAGAGCTCTGCACTCAATCACTCGTCGGATATCGCCATTGAAATCGGCCAACCAAACAACCTGGAAGTGAATCGATGTGTATCGACTTTACAAGTCGACAGAACCCAATCCTTTCAATGGCATTATGCCCGCCTCCTCAACTGTACAAAAATTGCCAACAGTTTTCAAACTGATTCAATTTTGTAAGTACACAAATTAAACTAACGAAATTTAGCAACTGGTGTACCAAATTTGCTGCTTACTTATTGATAATTAACTAATTTGCCTGGAGCCTGGATTACTTATACCCGTATTTTTTAAATTTTATTTATTTCTTCGTTAAAGCGGCATTAAATCCTGCAATTACGCAGCAGCAGATTATAATTGGTACAAGGGAATAAGCTGTGGGCTTTCACTGTTATTTGCAATGTGTGAGGTCCTAAGGCACCGTTAATTAACTTTCAATCACAGCCTTTAAAATTCGATCGAATTACCCACTTGAAATATTGCTATTTACCATCGGGTGTTCGTTAAAATAACTCCCTAACATTCAGTAGCTAGGCACACAAGATGGGAAAAAAAGGAAACATGAATTTCCGATCGTATGCGCTGAAGCAATTAGTTAAAAGGATGCATGCGATTACTACAAAGTTGGCAGAAAAAGAATTTAACTGTTTTCTGTGCATTCGAGGAAAGTTCACAGGCTTCAGCTTTCGTGCACTGCATTATTGATTATTGAGCCATCAAAACTCACGCTTTAATATGCACGTTGAAAAAATAATAATCAAAGTATTGACTAACAAGGTTGTACACAATTTTTTTTCGTATCAAAATCAATAAAAACAAGTACAATTTTTAGGGAAGGGGACCATCATTGTAGCTGAACGACTCTTCCATTCTTGCCTTTGGATTTGGGTCATTCTGGCCACAGTGCAACCAGGGACGACAAAGCTCTGGCATTGAGACCCACTGACTAATAGGAAATGAACTATCAAAGCAAACCTTTCCACAAATCTTAAATTAATTATCCACCTTAGAGAGGAATTTATATCATATTTACAACCTGTAAATTGTTTACTTCCAATGCAAATAACCATTCAGGTGACAAATTATATACATTTCCGGATGTCTGATATATATGAAGCCCAGTATTACCTTTTTCTCCTCCCTCCCCATTACGACAATATTATCAACGAATGGTAACTGAGAACAGCTTAATAAGTACAAACTAGCTATTATGTAGCCAGTTAACATTTCCTCATTTTAAGCTACTAGCTACACAAGTCCGGACAACACGAATATGGACCACGTATAGGGTTTTCTTAAGAAAGGAGATTTTAAGTGTTTTCAATTGTCGTGCACGTTCACAAGGATAGTGATGGGGGGAGGGAGAGAGGGAGGGAGGGAGGGAGGGAGGAAACATAATTTTCATAAGAGACAAATTTGCCTTAACCACCCCAACCTGAGAAAATAAAAGTTGTAATATGTTTCTCCATCTATTTCACCATAAATCTTACATTATTTGACCGTTTGCAAGCCTCAAGGTCTTCGTTAAAATTAAATGTGTGCTCACCCATATTTTGGCATTTATCGTAACTGGAAATTGGGTGATAGAGTTTAAAGACCGCAAAAGGTGGACATGTGCGACTGGAAAGGCTTCAAAAGTAGAATATTTATTCAGAAAATTGCCATAAATATTGAGAAATTGGGAAACTATCCCAAGGAAATATAAAAACAGCAAGAAAAGAATAAATCAATCTTGAAGAAACAGTAGGAAGATTCGATGACATCAGCAAACATTTTGAAAACCGGAAACTGAAATAATTGGATATTATCTCTCTGTCCAATCATCTGCAGACTTTGTCATTCACTATAAGCCAAAAACATGTCGAATTTCCATTTCCACGTCTTGCAAAATTCATAATAAAGAAACTGACGAAAATGAAAGACTGAAAGGTTCCATCCATCTCATTTTAGAAAATACCTCCTTCGACGAAAATGTCGTGATTCTGCCCGAACAGATTTGTTTAAACTCTCCCCAACGACAAAAAAAAGCTTCAAATGTCTCTCTCTCTCTCTCCCTCTCTCCGCAGGAATATTTGTTTTAAAGTTACATATAATTCAGTCATTTGAAAAGATAAATTCCAATTTTGCATATGATCTATGGGAAAATTTTCTCAAACTGACGACTGTTGTTAAAACCTCAAAATGACCGAATTGATAAAATCTCATAAGAAGGTAAGAATATACATGGTCAAGAATGTGCCGCAACAAAGGTGTGTAACTAATTACTCGAATGCCAAGATACCGAGGGAACACAGTAACACCGAGCACGCTCGGATTGACACAAAACCCATCAAGAGATGCAATACAAAACTCAAGGCCACGAATTTCTAATGCAGTTTCAAGAGATTTCGAAAACTAAAAGTGAATTCATACGTGCTTAATTTGAATTTTAAATTAAAATACAAGGTTGATTAGCAAATGAATCATATGGCGTCGAAAATAGGTAATTGCCTCGAAACTCGACACGGCATGAAGATATTGTGCATTTATATTCCATACAAGAATTAACAGTGGAGTGGTCAATGTGTCCTTTCATTTCTCATTGGTGATGACATGACAAGCATATACGTCTAGTAAGTCAGAGTTCCCCTCTAAAGAGTGCGCGACTCCAAAATACAGAGTTTCAACAAGTCGAATGTCGCAAGACTTTGGCAAAACAAGTTTGGATAACAACAGACTCAAATCGACTTTACCATGATACTATTCATTTTGTTTTATATAGAAGCATTGTATTTTAGCAACCCTAAACAGTAAAAGGAAATAAGAATGTCGGCTCATTTGCTGAACGCTCCGTTCGCTCATATTAAGTAATAAGAGGTCAAAGAATGGCCAATAACCAGTTTCTCACGATGTTGTTTACTTGCTCAAAGTACCTCCTATTGGTGTCTTTGGAAATTAGTAGGCAAAAAATGTGATGTTTAGGCCAGATGAATTGAAACTCGTAATCAGTGATTAAGACAGTTTACTTTAAATTCGGGTCTTGGGAGTCTAATTTTTTAATTCTGTATCAGGACTGAAGTGCTGATATTTTCATTGAATCTCACCTTAGCTTTGGCATCAACAGAGGCACCATGAGTTAGCAGGAGTTCAGCAACCTCAGGTCTGCAGGATCTTGCACCCAAGTGCAGTGGTGTCTCACCTCGCATAGTTGTCTGTTCCACGGAAGCACCGCGTTCCAAAAGCACACCAACCAACTCTGCGCTGCCAATGAAGGCTGCTACGTGAAGGGGTGTTAGACCAGCCTGCAGGGGAAAATAGAGCAATATTTGAAGACGTCATTTTCGCAAATAACGCACTGTTTTAAAACATTCCAATCTATTTAAATTGACTATACTTAAGAAAGCCAACACTACATCTATTCTCATCCGCCCCCCTCGTCTAACTAATTAATTAATAACGCACTATATAGACACTCTCAATGAGCCTTCATTTCTCCGGCTGGTGCAGTATAGATAGCAGCTTTCCTGCTTTAAATTAATTAAGGAATTCTGCATAACGTACAATGAAACTATTCTCAAATCTATGTGAAGAAAATGTTGTACACTAAAAGCATAGTAACATCAGGATAGGCAAAATCGACTGACTAGTTGACAGCCCAAAGCATTCGAAATCCAAGCAATGGATCGACTTCTTGTCTACCCTCCCCCCCCCCCCCCCC